>KE507592.1:74129-85526 GCA_000441515.1 Elaeis oleifera
ACATTCTCGACAGCAGAATGCTCTGGAGTTGGTCACGTTCAATGACGATGTACCTTACATCTCACCTGTATGCCATACCAGTGTCTCCACACTCCTTGATTAAGAGGACAACCAACTCATATCTCCTACAGCGACCTATGCTCGATAGAAGCTGTCATCCTTATTAACAGCCTATCATTTGGTCGTGAACAGTTTTAAGGACTAATCGATAAATCCTCTCTTTATCGAATCTAAATAATCCTAAGGACTTCATCATAACAACGGAGTTCATTAGAAGATGAAAGCTTATGATGAAAATGCTAAATATATTTATTATTAATAATTAATTGCAATACTTGGTTGCTCAACCGTCAACAGCTTGACGATTGGCTTTTGGGACACATTTCCCAACATGACCTAATATCTGTGCATTCAATTTGAAAGTATGAGACTTGATTGAATAATAAATTAACTTAATTGAGAATTAAGTTAGAGGTCATATGGGATTAAACATTTGACTATGTCTAGCTAGCACTGGACAAGAGATTCAGGTTTAATTCTGGGGATGATGATGATCTAATCAATGATCCAAGAGATTTATGAGAGATTAAATTTATATCCTAATTAATTTTAGATTAGATGTGATTTAATTAGACTTGATTGGTTTAAAATTTAAGTTAGACTTGGACCAAAATCCCAAATAGATTGGGATTGACAGGCTCTTCGAATTTGGTTCGATTTCGATTCAAATCAGATTTGAATTGGACTCAATTTGGACCTAAATTAGATAAGATCCTTAGAGTCCCAAATAGTAGGGACTCTCTCTAATGGGTGGCCGACCAAGTGAGGAAGAGAGGTGCTAAAAAGTTTCCACCCTCCCTATGTGTGTGTGTGAAGATGTTTCACGCGATGGTTGGCGTCAAAATTATTTCTCTCTTGGGTTTCCTTATTAGACAATGATAACAACCTATGTCCTAAATTAGTTAGGACTCTAGATTAGATTTGGGGTGCCTTATATATAAAGAGTGGACCACTTAAAATCGGTGGTCATGAAATCCTTTTGTGCGACAAAAGAATAACACCACACGATGACATAAAGGAGAGGGTGGTGTGGCAAAGAAAAAAAGGAGGTGTCCCTTTTGTTCATGGCATATGGAGTCTCCCATGTGATGGCATGAAGACTCCCTATCTAGGTGCCTCTCTTGCTATGAGATGAGATCTCATCTCTCCCCTCACTTTCCTTTTAAAGATTAATGCATAAAGAGATCATCCCTTTTCTCTACAGAGCCTGACGTGGGCGTGAAGTAGAGGGTCTATGCGTTCAGACCTCGGGAGGCATCGAAATTGAGTTCTCCTAAGAATTTTGATCCCTATTCTACTGTAAATAAAGTAATCCATAATTATTATGTAATCCTTAAATAAAAAAATTTTTAGATACACCCACACGATCTGATCAGATCGAAAAATTTTTCTTTAACTAGTATCAGTGCCAAGCTGATATATGGATGCATAGATTAATTTTTTTGATATGTATATATATGATATATTATCAAATTTTTATGTTACATAATAAATCTAATTTAGATATATTAATATAAAATTTATGATCTAGTTTCACTAGATTTCAAGAACCTAATCAAAGGTTGATTGAAGGTTGTTATAAATCTATTATAATAGAATTTTTTTGATATAGATTTTTGCTGAAATAACAATCAAATTAAAATCTATTTAATATATTTAATAAATTTTATGGTATTATTTTAGATTGAAAGTTAGACTTGATTAAGATCTGAATTGAATCTATTTGATAGATTTTTAGATCTAATTTTAAGCAAAATTCTGCACAACATCAAATTGGGACTAATCAGAATTTTATTTTGATGTATTTATGTACATGTTTGAATTATTTTTCTATATAATTTAATTTAAATTAAATATTTTATATGCTATATAAATTTAGTTTCAGATCTGAAATATGAATATGATACATTGATCTAATTAGATTAGATGTAAAATACCAATGATATGATCATGTTTAAAAGTATACATTTGAATTTTTTGCATACCGTACATGTAGATTATTAGACAATGTACATGTAGATGTAATTAATTTTAGAAATTAGATTTCAAATCTTAGTAGTCCAGTACTCAAATTGAGATGATCACCGGACCGTTTGATCATAAGAGCAAGTAGGATTTAAAGACCCTCTCCTCTTATTTGGTAGGGTGTACTTATGACGTGTAGGGGTGCTATATGATTATATCTCATAAAGAAGAACAGTGAATAGAATTTTAAAATTATTTTGATCATGAATATATTTAGATTAGATCTAAAATGATTCGTGATTTGTTACAATTTTAATGAAATAAATTTAGATATGAAAATTATTTTAAAATCTAAATTGCATATTACATATGATGTAATCGGTAGTGATCTAAATATTGCTATAATACATGTGATGTATGTATGAGATTTAAATCAAATTTATGCATCTTTAATTGTTAAACATAGATCTAAAAATTAGATTTTTAAGATATGAATTTTTGAAACATATGGTATGTTTCTCTTGAAACCTTAGTAGAATAGTTCTATAAATTGAAATATATGTTTCACATACTTAATTTAAAATTAAGTGATCTAGATTTGTGAATTGAAGATCGTAAATCACCTCATAAATTGATGGACAATGGGTTAGCATGAATCAGATCTTCTAACTAGGTTAGACCTAGGGTTAGAATAAATATTGATTAATTAAAGAAATTTATTAAATCTAATAAAAAGTTGAGTTAGATTAGGTCAGAATTTTTTTAAGATCAATCTCAATAGTTGTAGCTTGATCAAGTCCATATTTTTGACCATATCAAATGGATCGGATCGTGGCTCAATAGTTTAGCCCGAGTCTTTTGGTTGATCGAATTGAAGCTAATCGATCAATTGGCATCTAAGATAAGTTTGGTAATATTATTTGACAATATGATCAGTGGTTTTAATTGATAGTCTCCTTACCTAACCATTTTGATAGTATCTAAGGTAAGTCGAGGCAGACCTCCACTGATCTTACTTATCTGATTAATTTGATAGATTATATTTTAATTAGGTCACTGATTGATTCGAGCTGATCTATGCCATTAAGATAAATCAGTATGACTAATTTAGGTGTCTCTAGACTAGATTTGTCTCTAGTCCAATTCAATGATTTGGTGAAGTCAGTTAAAAGACTTTTGACTCCTGATTGATCTCTTCTCTCATTCTCAAATCATTAAATCAGTTTGACTGATTTAGATGTCCTTGGACCAACTTGTCTCTAATCTTCTTCATGACTTAGTAAAGTCAGTGAGAGGATTTAGACTTGCCAGTCCAATGGACCAGCTTGTCTACTCTTTTCGTGACTTGATGAAATTAGTGGGAAGATTTAAGACTCATCGGTCAATACATTCTCAATTATTAAATCAAATTTCTAAATTATTAAGTTCATAGGATGAGCTAGTTATAGGGATAACTAGATCATAGCCTTCCATTAAGGTGGATGATAATGGGTCTGATAGTTTAGGTAAGCATTGTAGACCCATAGGCCTGGTGCTTATTTAGATATTAAAATTATCATTCATTATATGATAACTCAGTCATATCTCTCTGATGGGTGGTCAGATTGGCTGACCATAATTGGGCCTGATCATTTGTTGGTTAGATGGGCTGAGTATGGTCATATTAATGGTTGGACCTAGCTAGGACTTTCAATGGACGCCCTAGCCTACTAAAATGAAACTTGAGGCAAAATTAATTATTAGAAGTTGTTTGAAAAAATAATTGGTTAAGAATCTACCCATTGATGCATATGGGTTGACCAGCCATAGTCGGACTCATGTGCAGTCTGTGTGGATTCTAGTACCCACTAAGAAATTAAGATAATTTCTCGAATTGGAGGTAGAGGCTATTAATTCAAATAAAATAGTGGAGGACCTTTAGACTAAAATTTAAGTCTTTAGGATTAAACAATTCATATACTAATAGATCTTATTATTTCCTTTTAATGAAGGCTATTAATTTATCACTTCACTCACTATTGGACAGTGACAAGCTTATAGGACCAAATTTCGATCAAAAATTGAGAATAGTTCTCGAGTATGAGAGGATCCTATATATGATTATGGATCCAGCATCTGAAGTATCAGCTTTCAATGCTGATGTGATGGTTAGAGATACTTATCAAAAGTGACTCAATGACTGTACGACAATACGTTGCATAATAAGAGCTGCTATAAGTGACAAATTTAGTTGTAAATTTGATGATGCTCAATTAAAAGAAATACTTCAAATTTGAACAAGTCTTTTGTCACACTTGAGGATTTATCCTCAATAGGGCATCGATCCTCTGAGAGAGAAAAGACAAAAATGATGTAGTAGTATCGTGCTAGGGCTTCCATGCCCAATCGAACTAACCAAATCTAAAGCAGACTAGAGTTAGGCAGAATGTTCTTTGCAAAAAGCTAGGGACTGAAAGAGAAATTATCCTCTATATCTAGTTTTCTTGATCCGAACAGGCTTAAGAAGAGAAATCAGTAAAGGATTGCTGGACAAGGAACTTATGATAATATCTTATAATTTTCTCTCGTGATGCTACCATCTAGGTATTAGATATTATAAGTCTAATTTATATTTGTAATTCATTGCAAACTTTAGGTAGTAGAAATTTGAGAAGAGCGAACGATTCTGAATGTTAGAGATGGAAGAGCTGTTTCAGTTCTAGCTATAGAAAAAATCAGCTTGTTTCAATTCAAATATCATTATTTTAGATGATTATCATTATTGTCCATCTTTCTTATGAATATTATTTTCATAAGTCTTTTGGTCAAAGATGATTATAATTTTCAATAAAAAAAATTTCTGTGATATCATTATAAATGATATCACGATTATGCGTGGATAATTAAAATATGGCATCTTCATTTTATTACAGTCTGTTAGTATAATGTACACATCAAATAAATATTCTAGAATAGATAATGTCACAGATGCCTACCTATGGTATTGTAGGCTCGATCATATAAATAAGAATAAGATAAATAGGTCAACTAAAGAGAGAATCGTTGACATCGATGATTATGAATCATTGTCGATTTGTGAGTCCTATCTTCTTGAAAGATGATCAAGTCATCCTTTACTAGAAAGGATAAGTAAGTCAGTGATGTTCTAGGTCTAATATATAGTGATGTATATGGACTTTTGAACATAGGCGTTAGAGGAGAGTATTACTACTTTATTACATTTATTGATGACCTATCGAGAGATGGGTATGTCTATCTTATGAAGTATAAGTCTAAATCATTTAAAATATTCAAACGATTCCATAATGAAGTAGAAAATAACTAAAAAGAATATTAGAACTCTTCAGTCAGACCGAAGAGGTGAATATCTTTTCAATGAGTTTTTGACATATCTATAAGAGAATGGGATTCAAGCACAATGGATCCCTCTTGGGACACCACTGCATAAATGATGTCTCAAAAAGGAGGAGTCGAACCTTGTTAGATATAGTTTAGTCCATGATAGAGTTTGCGAGTCTGTCGATCTCTTTTTAAGATTATGTCCTTAAGATTGCTTGTTATGTTCTGAATAATATTTTGAGCAAATCAGTCACAAAAACTCTATATGTGATATGGACTAGGCGTAGACCGATATCCTCTTACCTTAAGATTTAGAGTTGTTCGGTTTATGTAAAATGTTTACGGATTGATAAGCTTGGATCCTGATCCAATAATTGCTTAATTGTAGGATCCCCTAAGAAGTCTATGGCATATTACTTCTAACTTTCTAACGAAGAAATGGTGTTTGTGGGTTTTGAGGCATTCTTTTTGGAAAAAGGAGTTCCTTGGAGAAGGTACTTGCCACTAAGGTTGAACTTGAGAAAGTTCGACAGGTAGAAGAATCGACACAAACAAGTAGAAATATAGAACTAGATTTGATTAGATCAAATCCAGAGCCTATTGTTGAGGCACCTTTAAGGAGATCTGATAGGGTACTGTGTTAGCCAAATAGATACTATGGTTTCTTGATCTGAGATGGTGATCCTATTGAACTTGATAAAATGACGAGGATCCGATCACCTACATAGATGCCATGCAAAGATCCGACTCTAACAAGTGGCTTGATGCCATGAAATCCAACATGGAGTCTACGGAGATCATTGATGTATGGTCACTAGTTGATCTACCTGAAGGGATAAAATTCATAGGGTGTAGATGGATTTCAAAAGAAAAGAGATGCAGATAGAAAGGTGGAGACCTATAAAGTCTATTTGGTTGCCAAGAGATATTGTCAATGTTATAGCATTGACTATGATGAGATATTTTCTCTTGTGGCAATGCTCTCAGAGTTAGAACATGTATTTTGATAAGATCAGAACGTATGGCTTCATTAAGAACGAAGAAGAACCCTACATATATAAATAGGCTAATGGTTTTGAAGTCATCTTACTTGTACTGTATGTGGATGACTCACTGTTAATGGAAAATGATGTTTCTGCTTTATAAAGTGTGAAGCTGTGGCTATCATCATAGTTCTCCATGAAGAATTTGAAAAAAGCATCCTACATCCTAAGGATAAAGATATATAGAGATAGATCTAAAAGGTTGCTTAGATTGCCCAATCCATGAACATAGATACCATGCTGAAACAATTCACTATGGAGAATTTCAAGAAAGGCTATCTCCTGATAGATTATGAAATTACTATCTCTTAGAAGGATTGTCTGATAACTCTTTAAGAAAAAGAGCATATGATTAGAGTCCCATATACTTTGACAGTGGGATCTATCATGTACGCTATAACATGTACAAGGCTGGATGTGGTATACTCACTAGGGATAGTGAGTAGGTACCAGTCTGATCTGGAAGAAAATCATTGGAAGGTTGTAAGAACCATCCTTAAGTGTTTGAGAAATACTAAGGACCAATGGCTCTATGATGGAGACATTGACTTAAAACATGTGGATATACTTATTCTGATTTTCAATCAAATCATGATGATATCAAGGGTGTGTCGGATTATGTGTTTATCCTAAATGGAGGAGCGATCTACTAAAAAATTTCAAGCAGCATATCATAGCTAATTCAGTATGTGAGGCTGAGTACCTTGCGGCATCTGATGTTGCCAAGAAAGTGGTCTAGTTGTGAAAGTTCATCAGCAAGCTTGGAGGATGGTTCAGTCCTTGTGTTGTGACAGCACTGGAGCCATAGCTCAGGCTAATGAATAGTTATCCTACTAGAGAATCAAACATATTCTGCATCGCTATCACCTTGTACGAAAGGTTATGAATCGAGGTGATGTCGATTTTCAGAAGATTGACAGAAAGAAGAACTTGACCAACCCATTTGCAAAAGTCTTCAGAATCAAAGAGTTCATTGAATACAAATGGAAGATGGGTATTAGATACTGTATCGATTGGCTTCAGTCCAAGTAGAAGTTGTTAGAAAATATGTCCTAAAGTCAATTATTTGAATGATTGTGCTCTTTTATTTATATATAAATTATAATTAATAAAATTATTTGATATTTTTATCACAAGGTGTACATCTTTCTTATTGAACTCTAATGTTGTGATGAAGCCCTTAGAACATATGACAATCGATAAAAGAGGATTTATCGAATAGTTCTTAAATATATTCATGACTAAATGATACGTCATTAAAGGACAATGACATTTATCAAGTGTAGGTCGTTGTGTGTCATATAGGTTGGTTATCCTCTTAACCAAGGAGTGTGAAGATACTAGTATGGCATATAGGTGTGATGTAAGAGTACATCGTCACCAAATAAGTGACTCACCTGAGAGCACTCTAATGTTAAGAGTAGCTCACGAAGAATATGGGTATAAGTGTCCCTCCGACTTGAAATCATCATGGTGACTTGCAAGCAACTCACTGAGCTTTGATGTCAGACTACTTGAATTTTTAATTCAGTGACGGAAGATTTTTGGGCACAATCAAATACTTATGGTAGTCAGTGTGTGGATCAATATGGGATTGACCCCTCCATATTTTAGGAGTTGATGTATTACTATATTTTAATTGAGTAAGACCTCGGCCAGGGCAATTCATGTGATGGCTCATAAGATTTGAACAAGATTGAAATATAATATGAATGACTAATCCAGGGTTTACAGTTAAACTCTAGGTCATCCTGAGCATTCAAAGTCAAAAAGATGTATTATGCCGTAACCATATTTTATATTTCTTGAATGTTGCCTTGCATATATTCGACCTATCAGGATGTTGGGAACCATTGCTAGATGGTAACTTTGATTAGTACAAAAATAGTTTTCTATGCTACTAGCTTAGTGTTCGAACCTATGGAGTTACGTACAAAATCAGGCAAAGTAGAAAAGAATTGACCTAATATCCATGCACTCAATTTGAAAGTATGAGACTTGATTGAACAAATAGATTAACTTAATTGAGAATTAAATTAGAAGTCATACTGGATTAAACAATTGACTATGTCTAGCTAGCACAGGGCATGAGGTTCAGGTTTAATTTCGGAGATGATGATGATCTGATCAATGATCCAAGAGATTTATGAGAGATTGAATTTATATCCTAATTAATTTTAGATTAGATCTAATTTAATTAGACTTGATTGGATGAACAATCCAAGTTAGATTTAGATCAAAATCCCAATTAGATTGGGATTGATAGGTTCTTCGAATTTGGTTCGAATCCGATTCGAATTAGGTTCGAATTGGACTCGATTTGGATCTAGATTGGATGAGATCCTTAGAGTCCCAAATAGTAGGGACTCTCTCTCATGGGTGGCCAACCAAGTGAGGAAGTGAGGTGCTAAAAGTTTCACCCTCCCTATGTGCATGCGTGAAGAGGTTTCACGCGATGGTTGGCGTCAAACTTATTTCTCTCTTAAGTTTCCTTATTAGACAAGGATAACAACCTATGTCCTAAATTAGTTAGGACTAGATCAGATTTAGGGTGCCTTATATATAAAGAAGGGGCCACTTACAATCGGTGGTTATGAAATCCTTTCGTGCGACAAAAGAAATAACATCACATGGTGAAATAAAGGAGAGGGTGGTGTGGCAAAGAAAAAAAGGAGGCATCCCTTTATCTTCATGGTGTGTGGAGTCTCCCATGTGATGGCATGAAGACTCCCTATCCTGGCGCCTCTCTTGCTATGAGATGAGATCTCATCCCTCCCCTCACTTTTCTTCTAAAAATTAATGCCTGAAGAAATCTTCTCTCTTCTCTACAGAGCCTGACGTGCGTGCGAAATAGAGGATCTGTGCGTTTAGACCTCGTGAGGCATCGGATTCGAGTTCTCCTGAGAATTTGATCCCTATTCTGTTGTGAATAAGGTAATCTATAATTGTTATGTAATCTTTAGAATAGAAAAATTTTTCAGATATACTCTGGCAATCTGATCAAAAAATTTTCCTTCAAGATGACCTTGACTGACTTATCGAAATCTCAGACGCTATTACTTGGCCAACCTTTATTGGGATATTGGATTTAGAATTTTATTTTAAATAATTATAATAAAATTTTGATCAAAATATGAGTTTTATATATCAGGCCCATACAAGGATTTTCAGGATTAATTGCATCGATAGCTTAGATTTGCTTGTAAGCTAAATAATGATTCACCTTCTCTAAATTTTTATTTATATAATATTATTTGAATATTGAATAAATTATTAATAAATTTATATGTAATTTATCAATCTTATGAAATATATTTTGAATGATAATTGATATAAATTTTTGTAGTAATATTTCTTATACTATTGCTATAATTGTTTATTGATCTGAAATCATATATGTATATTTTGATTTGATTATAAAATATATGCTATTCTATTAAAAAATTTAATACAAATCGAATTTGGACTCTCAGCCTTACTATATTTTGAACCTTATTAATTGAAGGTTATGTATTGGCACTCTGAGCTCATGATTTTGTTCTGGCCCCATCATAGATATAAGTATGGTATTCCGACCACATGATAGGATATAAGTATAATATTCTGATCCTACTATAAGATGTAAGTGTGATACTTCGATCAGATCATAGGATATAAGTGTGGTATTCTGGTCCAACCATAGGATATAAGTATTGTCATAATTAAAGATTGATGAATTAAGTAAAATTTATTTTGAATCAAATTTTTAAATATGATTAGTTTTAAAATCAGATATATGATTATATATATAAATATTTGAAAGATACTAACATTACTAAATTTATATTTTAAAAATAAATTTAATTATATTTATGTACTAATTAATGATAAAATATACTTAATATCTGCAACCCATATTATCACATGAATTATCTAATCAAGATATTCATTACTTACCGAGCTATCTAGCTCATTACTCTATATTTTATTATTTTTATAGATTCAGAGGACTAACTTGACTCAAAGATTTGATATAGGAGAGCAAACTAGGGGCAGACTTTGATTTTTTATTTTAGATTAGGATTTATTCAAATTTGATGCAAGATCATGGAATATTATTTTGTAAGATATTTGATTTAGTTATTTGAACAAAGTTAAGCATTAACTATTTAAATTTTATTCTACTGTTACTTTATAATATCGTGATGAGATGCTTTACATGTTTATATGAAGAATTCTTCATATACAGCGGCTACCGCAGCCCTTTGACTCCCAATCTCGGGTTGGGTGCATGATAATTAATATGGTATCAGAGCATAAGTGGATGAATTAAAATATAGAGTCAGATATAGGATGAGTGTAGGTGGGTAGATACTAGGGATATTGAAACGTAAATCTATATTGATTATAGTTAAGGTTATCTTAATGAATTTTCTAAGCTTTGAGAGTATATGTGAAAAGATCATTAAGAAAATTCATTAAGTTTGATATATGTGTTGGAAATTGTATCTTAAAACTAATTATTTGATGATTGTACTAATTATAAATATATATAAATTGATCATTAATAAAAGTTATTTAGTTTTTCACCATAAGGTTACATCTTCTTAATGAACTCCTATATTGTGATGAAGTTCTTAAGATTAATTTGATCGATAAAGGAGGATTTATCACTTAATCTTTAAACTTATTCATGATCAAATGATACGCTATTACTAGGACGATAGCGATTACCAAGTATAGGTCGTTGTGTGCCATATGCATTGGTTGTCCTCATAATCAAGTGATGTGGAGACACTAGTATAGTATGCAAGTAAGATATAGGAGTACATTTTATTGAATATGACCAACTGATATGCTCGCGATGTTGTCGTTAGGATACCGTACTTATCAAATTAATTTAACTTTAATAAAAATTAAAATACATAAAAAATAGTGAGTCGGATCGAATCCATAGAAAAGACAGTACTTTGATTTGAAATCTTTGATTTTATAAAAATATAAAATTTTG
>KE507593.1:50344-66400 GCA_000441515.1 Elaeis oleifera
GAGAGAGAGAGAGAAAGAATATTCACCATGCATTCAAGCAAAGACAATCCAGTGTATAGGTCTCAATACGCAACAACATCTTTGTTAATATAGGCA
Source organism: Elaeis oleifera (assembly GCA_000441515.1). NCBI lineage: Eukaryota > Viridiplantae > Streptophyta > Magnoliopsida > Arecales > Arecaceae > Elaeis > Elaeis oleifera. The sequence continues at coordinate 50,441 of KE507593.1, forward strand.
GTCTAAGAAAACAATAACTTTCAATTCCTCATTGAAATCTTACATCTCATTCTCTGTTAGTTGATAAAGACATTCATCTTTCTGCTCTTCAAGCTTACTGTTTACATCCTAGAATCACAACATTGAAAGGACCATTAATAACAAATTAGTACATAACAGAAACAGAAGCATTACACCATAAAAGGAAACATAGACGTACTGATATTGCCAAGAAGAAAATGATGCACATGCTAGTGCGGTTACTTAGGTATTAAATTGACAAAAAAAATGATGCAACCAAGAATGATGCTGTTAGACAACCACTGAAGTTTAAGAATGCTTGTTCCTGAGTAAATCCTGATTTTGACCAGGAAAGCAAATGATAAAACTGAAAAGACAAATTTCCATATAGGTTTAGGAAAGCAGAAATTATGTAGCTTGCAAGAGTTAGTGTAATATAATGAACAGAATCTCAACAAAATTCTAATATAACTCTTTGTTAGGTGATGTTGGATCCTCCTTATCACCTTGGTACATGTACATTGGGAAGCTTTTTAGCTATATGTATTTTCTTTATCAATAATTTTGAATGAATTTCTATACAAGGTAGCAGGATTTTAAAAAAAAATAGTAATGGAAATTATTAAAATGGAATCATCTTGATTTGTATGGCTAAAGGGCTAGGCGTTTGGACATTCACTGAGCAAGTGATTGTTTAGGTAATCATTCCTTGCACACAAGAACAATACCAAACTGTCTGGTTGACTGGCAGTTGGCTCAATACTGTTTTTCAACAGAGCGGTTTTACCTATCAAAAAGAAGGAAGAAGAACAGAAATGGTACATAACAAGAATCCACAATAAAGCTCTTCCATACTGACCAAAATATATCTCATCCAAATTTTATTACAAGGCCACTTCTTCCTAACATCTAAATCATGGATATTAAAATCATCTCCCTTAGAAGTAGCCTAATAATGCATCAAATAAAGATTGTTTCTGAGGATCTCTTCAAAAGATTTTCTTTTGTGATGCTCCCTCAACAAGATGCACATCATATGTTGAATCATCCTCAAAATTCAACGTTCTTCATAAAACAACTTCAGTTCTGGACCATGATATACCAAGCATTTATGATCACCCACTTAGTCCCTAGAGATCCACCAGTTCATTTTTGAATCTCAAGAGCTGGGGTTGTTGTATACAAACACCATCACATCAAATGTTGTTTAACATGTTCCCAGATACCAACATCCATTCCTTATGCTGTCTTGACCTATGAACAATAATTAATATTCTTTCATTCCCCACTGTTCTTGATCAAGTTCATGTTCCTAATTTCCAAGCTCCAAAATATCCATAAAGCAATTGCAGTAAAATAAGTATTAACAGATTCCTTCATCTAACTGGAAACAGTCTATTAGTTGTTCTCCATCTTCTTCAATTTACCTTCTTATAATATGTTCCAACTTTCTGTTGACAATCAGGGTTAAGCTGTCTATATTTTGGCAATCTCCAAACGTTTAGTCATAAGCCCTTCTTGCCGTTTCACTTCTAAATAATATTTTTCTCGTTCCAACAAAAATGCCGATAAAAGTTTTGGGAGCAGTATGAATATGGAAATTAACATTTAAGCCACGATCATGTCTGCAGATAGAATAAGTTGAATGATAGAAGCATCAAAGTTGCCTTGCATTCTCCCTAAATCCCTTGCTTTCACCTAGCTGGCTTTGTTTATAAGATCCTGACTTCACATGGATCTTCTATGGATGGGCCTAGCTGCTGTCTACTGCTTGAAAAGGAGTCCAAATATACACCTTTTGTTCAAAGAATGTACAATTCCACGATAAACTTGGACATCCTTCAGATTGGTTCCTGTTTGGGAAACTTTCCAGAAATAAGTATTTAGCAGAGATGCTTGAGGGCTAGCAATCTCCTCCCAACAAAGATAAATGGCCACATGCTACGGCACTGGATTCCTGAACAAGAGGAATGACCATGTCTGGAGGGGCAAGATCCACAGGACTGCTGCAGAAAATAAAATGGTGTTAAGTAGGGGAAGAAGCTGCTCTGTTTCAGAGGTCCTGGGAACATATTACAGAGAAATGAATCCATATTGTTTCTGGAAGTTAATGCATGTTTTTATCCCTCATTTTCTCCTCTCTGCTGCTTTCTTAAATATGATTTCCTCATTTCTCCTCCCCCATCTGCACTTGTGCCAATAGTTATAAAGTAGTTGTTTTATTTGATTAATACATTACTTTAATAGATGATAAGAAAAGCTGTATAGCGACATTAAAGCATAACCTAGACTATCTTTGTTGCTTTTGCTGGTATAAACTGCAACTTAATAATATCTACCTTACTTGCCTAATATTGCTACAGCAAAAAGTGTATTTGCAAGACTTGAATCGCCAGATTGTGTAAAGGGTTGAATTGCTAGATTGTGTACTGCTATTTCAGACAATATAATGGAAAACTAACCATAACAAGAACAAGCACCCTTTGAACTATATCTTAGTATGCATACCTTAACCGTATCCTTAAAAATCATAGACACATCTGATCTCATATTCTGTCCCTCTGTTGATACTCTCTGGCACTCGTCCTGCAAATACACATTTTAAATACTGAACATACTCAGATTTACAATCAATAACACAACAGGGGTAAAATAGGTTGAAATGAAACTTTAGATGTACAAAGAAACCTGCATAATACTAGAAAATCATATTTTGAACTTAAAACTGAATGTTAAAATGGTTTGATATATGGTTTTATAAGATTGCAGTGTATATGCACATATGCCGCATATTGATGCATGACACACTCATTCCATGCGAACCTATGGCCAATTATAACTGTACAATTTAAGCCATAAGACCCTCCAGGGGATTCATTGCATTCTGGCAACATTCAAATACTTATTAAGGAAACATGTTATCAAAGTTGCAAACTGTTCTTGAGGGTTGTCATGATAGTTTTCAGACTTGATTTTGTTTCCAGCATTGGATATAACCACCTCAATCCATAGCTACAGTAAAACAATAAAAGGAGCAAAGCCGAAAGAATATAAGCAAGATTTTGACAAGAGAAATCCAAAGCTTGATGTATGTTGGAGGTCGAACACTTCTTGACACCACTGATTAAACTCTCAATTAGCAGAAAAACTGTTGCTTATATTCTTGGTAAGGTAATCATTACAATGCAAGTCCAGACACAATTGTGCACTTTCACAATTCCCTTGTATGCAAAAGCTTACTCTGCTAACTCCCTTTTGCAAGAGTGGACAAAAATATATACCTTAAAAGTGAACAATTTTAGTCACTATTTTAACTCTTACATTGTCATTTAACCACCAATAGGTTCCTCAGTTGCACAGATACACAACCTCTACTAACGAAATACTGAAACTCAACATGACTCTAACCTTTCGACAAAAGAACCAGATAGGTACTATTGTAAATGAAAACACCAACATGACATGTGCAATCAACACTTCCCTTCTTTGGCCCACCTAACATATCATATGGCTCACTGGTACCTGGCTGAAGCCTTACAGAAATCTGACACAAGATATTTGCATGCCCCAAAGTAGGCATTTTCCATTTATTTGGCAGTGTTAAGATCAAGCATTCCTTTTGAAACAACTGAGTTGTATAATCAATAAAATTACAGATGAGGAATTCTTATCTTTACCCAAAAAAAAAAAATCAACCAATAATTAGTTAGTTAACAATCAATACAAAGTCAAATCATGCAACATTTGCCCATGTTGCAATTGATCCAAGGCTCTTTAACTAACTGGTGTTTTTGTGACAGTGGATTCCCTAAATTAGAACTGGTGTTCTCGAACCTTTGATATAAAGCCTCTTTATCAACAATATATATATAGATAAACTACAAAGTGCAATTTTATCTTTTGGTCATGAGTAAAATTATTTTGACCACAGAAATACATTGAAATTTTCCCATATTAGCTTCAGGTATATGTCAAGAATTTATGAAACTCATGCCCCATCCCTCCACAAATCTATCACCTTGCAGGTGCAAATCCGAAGCACATCAATGACCAAAAATTATTCAGCTCCACAGCCAAAAATTTAATGTGAAGAATCAAAAAAAAAAGGAAGGAAAGTAAAAGATACATGCATGCATAATGCATACATGCATCTCATTCTATAGAAGGAGTGAAACATGTGTCTCCTTATGTTCTTACCCATGTTTCATGTGCACATTTGGAACACCAAGCATCCATTCCATCTTACCTACATAAATTATACCTTAATGCAGTTCTTAAGCCCTCTTTAGTCCTTGTTTTTCACTAGATCTTCACAGCTATTTCTTAGCAAATCCAATATGTCATCCTTAGCCTTGTCAATCCAAGGCAACTTTCAAAACTGCACATCCTATGCTACTCGACAAGTAGCACCCCCAACAAAACCTTATCCTATCACTTTCACCAATCTCGTATTGCAATTTTCCAACTTACCTGACATCAGATTATAAGTGCACATAAGAACAAAAGACAATGAACAATTTGAGACGATCTCTTGAGGCTCACCTCCAAGAATAACACTTCTCTCCAAAATACAGGCCTTGTACCAAACTTCTTCATAGATGACTCTAAGTCATGCTCCCAAAGCCCTTGAGTCCCAAACCAGTGAGAAGGCCAGGTATCTTGTAAAGGAACTGCATGCCCTAAATATCTCCCCCTCAAATATCACCTACGCATACTGATCCATCGTTTAAGTGCCAGACAATATTGGTCTGTACTAGGTGTACCATCCCATATTGGTAGGGAACTGATATATGGCATACCTTCTATACCAAGTGTCAATACCAAAAATTGCACCATATCACCATTGTAGTAGTTGGATACTGGTACAGCAATCAAAATTGGTACATAAAACCTTCTATTAAAACATATAACTGATAGTCATTCTCATGCTGAATTATAGACCTATAATGTGTTTAATGCATCCCAACTTGAATTTCACAAGTTTACACATAATGAAAATAAGATTTAGTTGATGTTCTGACACCCATAATCAAGGGGCAAATACTTACTGCTTTATCCAAATGCAATTGAGCAGAACTTAGCTATTAATTCAGTATTTTAAAATATTTTGTCATAAACACATAACAGGAAATAAATAAAAAATATAATTCCAAAATATATAAGTAGATTTGAAGAGAGTACCATTAGCATTTTATTTTGAGATTGTAGCTCCCGACAAAGTGACTCGAGCCTTTCTTGGGTTACAACAGCTTTCATATTTAAGAAATTGTGCACCAAAAACAAAAAGAAGAAGAAAAAAATCAGATACTGATTAAGCAAGAAATAGATGGAAAAAGTAATGAACTAACAACTAAAGAAGCTCTTTCACATGACAACAAATTATAAAAATATTGCAAGATGAGTGGGAATATTGAAAGAGAGGGCCTTGGCAACACCTCAAGTCTCAAACATTAGCTGAATCAAGTGAGGGGCTTAGGGTTGTTCCGAGAGTTGGTAATTATAATAGAGAACTATTTTAATGTCTTCATATATATGAATGAATGAATTATAAACTTATGGTGTTAATTCTCTATGTCAAGTTGCCAGTTCAACTTGGTGATTTGTCAAATGGTTTCATCAGTTCTTGTTTCTTCTTCTGCAACCTTTTTGTCAAAGTAGTGTCACCATCAAGATCTTTACGTTAGATTTAATACATCTGTTACAACATAAAGCCCACAACTCTGACTTTCCAGCATTAATCCACCTCTAGTCGAGACAAAGATAAATAACTTGAGACTTGAAAGCTGATTTGGTGCTTACAAAAGATTCAATCAACTACGACAAATTAGTTTCTTAACCACAGGAGTGAACAAGGTATGGGCGTGCCGTTATGAAACATTACCACTAACAAAGAAATTAAAAGAGAAAAAACTCATATCAGTACTTTTTGAATGGCACAGAAGCTTTCAGTCAGGCTACTTTAGAAATCACAAATCTTTACCATCTTTAATTCTTGGAACTTGTAAGGCTAATGTACGTTCGACAGATCTTATTGATGTGCTCAATTGCTATTTCTAAGAATACCATAAAACAGACCATTTCCTTATAGAGAAAACATAAGAACAGAGCAAACATTATGTTAAACTGCTTGTTCGAGTGAAAATAAGGCTTTCTAGAGAGTTGGGCAAATTTCTTTGTATGAAAGAAGGGCAGTTACAGGGGCTCTTGACTCAAGTAGAAGAACGGTTGCGGAACTCTTAACAGGGTTAAACATCATACCCGAACCCTGATAACTCTTGTCGTCCAAATCGGGAGCAGAATTCAAGAAAGACTCATCTTTGGGCGATTGCACATTCTTTGACGCCTCCAGAGGCGCGCCGCTCGATAGGGTCGATGAAACCCTAACTTCTTGGATGTCCCTCTCCGGCAAGAAATCGAGGCAAGTTCCGGGATTCTCCCCAGCCCCCACTCCGACGCCGGCGAAGCAGGATATCTCCACGGCGAGAGGTGGCAGCGACCAGTTCCATAACTCGTCGGGACGTTCGAGATCGATCAGCGGCACCTTGTAGTCGGCGTCGGCGGTTGTGGCGCGGGCGCCAGCGAATCGCAGGAGCTCTCGACGAAGCCGTCGGGAAGCGCTGCCGCCTCCGGTAGTCGGTCGGCGAGGAAGCCATCCATCTCGGGATGGGGGGAAGCGGTGGTGGAGAGAGGGTTTGGGGTCCGAGCGGTGGAAGGCGAAGCCAGGGGCGAGGGCGAGAAAAGCGGCGGAGGGTCCTCACGTTCGCCTCGTTCTTCGGCTTTGGGAGGTGGGACGCAAGAGAGCGAGCCGGCCGAGAAACTGTTTATATTGGATGAACTCATAAGACCGTTACGGTACGCGGGGTCCGTAGCAGCAGAATTAGGGAGATTGGGCTAATGGCTAGCCGCGCGGCTTTATAAATGATTAAATGGAACACAACGATCACAAAACTTAATCTATCCACTGGTGAGCTATATGCTTGGAGACAGGCCTGTGTGCATCTTCCGCGCGATGGCAAGGATTCACCTTCCTCGCGAATCCACCATTGGATCATCAGCTGCTCTCTTTGCGATCGGTGCAGATGGATGAATGGGTTTGGAGTGCTTTGAAACTGTGCAGTGGGTAATCCAATGGAGGTCTCACGCGAAGGAAGGAGAATCTTTCTTCTGCAAGAAGGATACAACCCGGTTCCATCTGCTTAATAATTAAAGGTTTATATTTGATTTTCAAAAAAATATACCTTCAAGATTTAGATTTGAATAATTATAATGAGGATAGACCTTTGTCCCTCTTTTTAGAACAGAGAGAAGAAACTGAACTAGTTTCGAAAGTGCAACGATGCAATGTGATAAAGTGTATAATCCTCTTCTTGTTTTGTTTTCAACCAGAAATTTTTAACTTGGCCGTGTTATATTAAAATGTGACATAAAAATGTTGTACAACTTATTTACATGACACAAAAATATTATGATTCTCCTTTTGTTTTGCTTTTAACCAGAACTTTGTAAATTCTTTATCGGAGAAGAGATAGAAAGATGACAAATAAGATATTTAATATTTTTTATATGAGAATTTTGTATCATTGGAGGATTTTCTTGTGAAACTATTTCTAAATTTACTCCTCGATAAGTATTGATCTGTGTTTGTTAACCTACTTTATTGTTTTTTTAAAACAAGTAAGAACCACATTGCGAGGAAGTCTAGCTGAAATTATGATGATAATAACAAATTTATCAACTCAACAATTGACACTCCTACCACATACTATTCTTATGTACATTCATGATGGAAAAAATGGGCACTCATACAAGGATACTAAAGATGAGTTTGAGGGCAACATTACAAACAAATTATAATCCAGAGCTCTAATTCTACAGCAATGGTACGGGTGCTTGCTCCATTATAAGTATCAGCTTTTATGAGGGTAAGCCATATCTTCTACTATATGTAGGACGCCTATTACTTTATTTATTAATTTATCTTTATATAAGAGTAGACAAAACCACCCAGTTTATTTAAAATATAGAGAAGATGCAAAGCATAGTCTGAGGTTACACAATACAGCAAGAAGTTACAAGATACAGAGGGAGAAAAAAAGCGTAAAGAGGTGAAAATGTTAGTGCTGGCTAGTCACATATTAACAGTCTGATCTTACACCAAACTTGGAAAAACTCAGCGGTTGCTGCTGATTACATATAGTAGACATATCATTTAGCAAGCTAAGTGTAGTCTTTGAGATGGCTGTATCTGTAGCTGATTTATTGAGAAATATCCCGGCATTTCTTTCTCTCGATCATGCGCAAGATAGTGCTGCAACAAGCTTGTCAAAAGCCTGTCAAAGATCTTTAGGGATGTGACTATGCCTCCATTTAGGAAGATATTTAGGTCACTTATCCATACAGATGCACTCTCAATGGCTTTTTACTTCTCACCAATGGTGCATCAGCACTAGCTCCTCATCCATACTAAAGACCTGATGAGCAGTGATCTTCCTAGTTCCTTCTGGTCTGGTGGCTAGTCCTGATAACAGTCTGGTGCTCCTTGGCCTACTCGGTAGCATCCTGGATACTGGACAGTTTGCACTTGCAACATTAAAAAAATGAAAAATCCTAGTGGAACCTGCACTTCAGTGCTGAAACACACAGACCTATGCACATTGCAATGCAATGCACGAAGAACCCATGATTTTTTCTTTCTTCTGATGGACACAAGTGAGTGGTATCTCTAATATTTTTTCTTTCTTCTGATGGACACAAGTGAGTGGTATCTCTAATAGCCGTAAGTTGATCCAAATAGCCATGTAGAGAATTAGCTAGCTTGAATCAATATAACACAGCTCGTAGTTAAAGATCACAATGCACATAATTGTCATTTGTTCTTATGGTTCGCAAAAGATACACATTTGTGGCACAGCACAGAAGCAGGATGCACAAAGAAGTCCTGCTATTCCGATACATGGCCTGAAATCTCACTCGATATGCTGCTAACTCAACCCAACCATAATCGTCACACAAAGCAAGAGAAACCTTCAGGTGGACATGAGTTATGAATGCAGTTCAGGAACAAGCTTGGTCAAGGCATTTTATGATGACTTACTTCCATGTTGGGATCCCCGCTGGTGCCTCAAAGTTGAAAAGCACCATTTGATAAGCTTTGCAGCTGCATGCTCACGATTCCACAGAACTCTCCTCATCTGATGATGACTCATCATCTTCTGAACCCTCTTCTATTGTGGGGGACCGTAGAACTGGAGGGGGGCTCATTACAGGAGCGGCTGGGGTAGTTGCAAGGAAGCTCAAGGTCACAACCACATCAGCAATTAATGGACGAACAGAAGCCTCTTCCTGAAGACACATTGCAGCAACAGCAACTGCTTGGTGTAGATCTTTCAGTGGGTAGTCATTTTCAAGAAGTGGATCGACGAGCTCTGGAAACCTCTTCTGCTCCCTGAACATGGGCATGGCCTGTTGAAATGAAAAATGAGGGATAACAAAAGGAAATATGAGAACTAGACGCAATGGTACCAACATATGGAAATGGTCATAACGGTCTCTTAAAGAGTTCACAATTTCATACCCAAGCGACAAGATTCTGTTCTTGTGTTGGCTTGGTAGTGTCTATGACTCTTCTCCCTGAGATTAGCTCAAGCAGAACAACTCCAAAACTGTATACATCTGACTTCAAAGTGAGATGGCCTGTTCTTGCATATTCAGGTGCACAGTAGCCATAAGTGCCCATTACCATCGAGGAGAAACATACTTTGTCCCCAGCAGGACCAAGCCTTGCAAGCCCAAAGTCAGAGAGTTTTGGAGTAAGATTTTGATCAAGTAGAATATTAGATGGCTTGAGATCACGGTAGATTACAGGTGGGTTGGCTTTATCATGCAAATACTCCAGGCCTTGAGCAGTACCATAAGCTATTTCATTCTAGTATACCAGCTTAAAGGTTCTGATCAGGTGGTAAATCTGTGAAAATAAAGCCATGCATTGCTCACTAACTGAAGCACAAGTCTGAAGCAATGAATTCAAAATTACTGTCTTCAAAATCGATCAATACGTCAAAAGGAAGTTTATATGTTCAAACCCTAGAAATAGGTCAACTTTAAATGCTCGTGCACGTGAAGAAAGACTTTAAAAGAACAAAAAAATAGTCTAGTCAGATACATGGTTGGCAAATGCATGCCAGGCTAATAAGAAAGCAAATGACTCGATGAACGTAACCACTTTACCAAGTAAATGGTCAGCTAAAGAACCCAAAGGCATATACTCGTAAACCAAAAGTCTTTGATCACCATCTGCACAATATCCAATAAGTTTGACCAGACTTTGATGATGAAGGAGACTGAGCATTATAACTTCAACGGTAAATTCTTTGTTGCCTTGCAAGCCATTCCTGTCTAATTGTTTAACAGCCACAATCTGACCAGAACAGAATGACATTAGTAGAAAATCTATATTCCCGACAGAATGAGGTCTCTTAGAAGTACAAAAACCAAAAATAGAAAAGAAAGAAAACCGTACTACAGGTTTCATTTACCTCACCACCTTCAAGACAACCCTTGTAAACTCTGCCAAACCCTCCTTCACCTAAAAGACATTCAGGTCTGAAATTCTTGGTAGCTGTAGCAAGCTCACGGAATGTGAATATTCGTGCTGCACGATTTCCATTGTCAACGTCTTTCTGACTTGTTTCAGTTGGAGCCTGCTGGGCGGAAGTTCTGCATTGGAAGTGTTAGACCGCTAGCACCTTTCATGAGAAGTAGAAATGGTTTATTATATCAATAAGGAAAAATAGATTATATAAGATAATGTTGAAGTTCTGGTTTTGCAGCTTGCTTTAAATTGAGTAAAACAATTACCCTAACGATTAAATATACATGAAACAATACCATTCATCTTTGAAGACAAGGGTTTTTTTGCCTTTTTGTGAGAAAATATGCAACTAATCAGATAGGTTGTTCAAATTTCTTAAAATAATACTCTAGTAGTATGGATAATTGCAGAAATAAAGATAGATGAAAAAAATATAAGGGTTGATTGACTTTCCATGAGTTTTAAATAATAGCTAACCATATAAGATTTTGCATTGAATAGGGTAATGGGGAAACAAATAGCAGACCTGTCTCTTATCAAATCATTTTTTGAGATTTTAAAATCAGTCAGTTTTTTTTTTCATAACAAGCATTAGCAAAAGCATTTAAACAAGCATTTTATTGAAACATGTTTATTTTTATTGACTTGCACAGATCTTAACAACATTTGCAAACAAAGAGCCTATAATCTACATATATTTCCATTACACAGAAACATGTGCATATAAAATAGTGATAAGCTAATAGATTTTGCACATAGTCTACTCTCTTACATCATACTAATGAGAAGCACATTACAATGCACATTGCAGTTTATGGGCCATTCATTGCTTATATTCATTGACTTCTACTGTTTGATCAATAGCTCTTACTCTGACAGAGCACAATCTTACTATAAATTACAGGGGTTTGAGAAGAGAAAAGACGAAGAAGAACTGGAGGAAAAAAATCTGCAAAGAGAGACCAAGATAAAAGATAAAGAGGAAGAAGAAAATAAGGATGCCACTGTTCCAACTTCCAATAGCAGCCCAGTTTAGTCAGTAATGCACATATATTTCAAAATGTATTCATCATGATAGGGCCAGGCCATAAGTCTGAAATTAAGCTGGGGTAGAAGTTGCATTATGTATGAAATAGCTCTCTGAATAAAATGGCTAATAAAATTTTGTCATGCTCATGCTTTCCTCAAGCTGCAGATTAGGTGTCAGGCAGTCATCAAATATTATAGAGAGCTGCTCAGAAATGTTTAGCTTTTCATATTTTAACATCAAAGATCTAAAATATTAGGTCCATCACTTGTTATACAAGACAGAAATCCTTATTTTTACAAGGACAGTGACAGCAGAATGAATGCAAATCAAAGAGGCAGTACTGCAATGTCTAGAAGCTCAAAACTGCCTACCATGGGTGAAGCTTAGAATCATGAAACTAAGGCACCTAAAGAGCTGCTAGTGATGTAGTCTTAGTCTATATCTGCTTTAACAATGGCAGACATTTAACATATCAGATTGGAAGTGATTATGACTGGGGTCATATCCAAATGATTGTACATGAGACAGTACTGCCTTGAACGCTACCTGTATTGCGAATTTGCATCTTCAAAATAATTTCTGTAAAAATTCAGCATGTATTCCACCAGTGATTTGAAAGCATGAATACCAGATTTAAATGGTAATAATAACCAATCATGCTTAACAAATATATTGCAGTATCAAATACCTAGCTCGGATGCCCATTGCCTTCTCTAACAGTATTGGATTATAGATTAAATGTTTGTCATATTTTGAATGGTTTTATTCTTCACCATGCAGTAGTTGTATTTTACTTAAAATCTGTGCTAAATAAATCTACAATTTTAAGGCTAAAAGCACCATAAACCCAAGATGCACTGTAAAAATAACTGTTATAAGTTCTACTATCACTCTGTGAACTCATGAGAAAGAAAGAACAGGGTCTAGATTCAGGTCCCTATCCTACTTGTTGTCATCCCAATTTTGCTTGAAAGCCAATGCACTACAAGGTTCATCATCTTGCCATCAAGTTATCAGTTGAAACTGGACAGTAGACCATATATCTTTTCAGGGGGTAATTTTCAAAGGACAACCATGTAGCAATCCTTTTTCTTTCTAAAAGAAAGAAAATTAATTGCTCTATCCCCAAAAATAAATACCATTTACACTAAACACCAATATATACAAACAGAAGATGAATAGAAGGATAGCAGTCGACGTAGGATGGTGAGTTTAGGGTGCACTCCTTCTAGAGTGTCCCAGAGATCATGTGATTAGCATCACAGTGGTTTTTGTTGCAGGAAAAGTTAAGAGGATGCAGTCACCTTAACTCACCTAGCTCTGGATTTTTGCCCCAGCCTCATCCAAGTATCTGCTTGGAATCACTTAGATAAACATCTGTTGCAGAAAATTTTGAGCAGTATGTATCTTACATGTGTAAAAGCATCTCTGGCAGTCAAAAAACCTACTAAAACTTCCAAGGTTTGATCTGCATTTCTTGCAAATATAAACCCCTCAGAACAAGAACACGGACATGATTAATAAAAGGAAGGAAACCTGATATTTGTGTCAACATGGATGTAGATACTTGATTGCCTAGATAGCTATATTGGCCAGGCTTTGTGTCATTTAATTGCAGTTGAAAATATCGGAAGTTTGAAGGCCAAACTAACCTTGGAACATGACAATAATCGAGTATGACTTGTTCATTTGACAACATTTGCTTCTAATGCTAGTGGAAAACTTCATGGCAGAAATGCCTACTCCTGACCAAGTGAGAGCTTGAGTCTGCACCCTTGTGAGTAGCAATTAATTCAAACTTTCCAGTAACAAGTTAAAGGGGTCATATATGAATGTTTGAAGCTGCCTTACATTTACCTTATTTTTTTTCAAAACCTGTCATTTGGAACAGTTCCTTCTACATTGTCAACACACAGAAGAAAGGCATCTTGGTGACTGGTCGTTTAACCTCATGCATTAAAGGGACTAAAAGTTTGTTTTTTAGAATGTTTTATTGTTTGTAATTTGCTCTACTGCTCCACTTATAGGATGAAAAGGTGGTGAAAGATATATTAACGAATGACAAGTAAACATTGAGCCCATGAAATTGGAGTGATAGCATAAAACTAATATATAAACCCAAAGAGATCAACCTTAGCTGAGTTGTTATAGTGGAGGACTTGAGTTGGTGCTTTAACATACAAACCCAATATCTCCGTTTATCAATCTTATGGTAAAATACAGAATAAATTCGAGAAATTAACATCAAAGGGATTATGTCTTGATCAAAGATAAGGAAAGAGAACCTCACCAGGCTGTTTAGTCAAGTCGCTGCCCTTAACAGAACTCGACGCTGCCGAATCCACCTCCTTCCTTGAGCCCTGCTTCGTCTTCTTATCGCCAAATGAAAACAAGGGAAGCAGCTCATCTCTCGTAACACTGCTCCGATAACCAGATTCAGAAATTCCTACCAGATATCAAACACAACCACCAAACCTGCAAGTGGTCACCAAATAGGTAGAAATCCCAAACCAAGGTCCAAAATTTCATCGAACGAACTAAAAAACTTGACAGCTACAGGAGAATCAAATAGGTATAATTTTTGATTTCACTCAAAAAGATCAATTTTGCCCCCACAAAAACAGGGATCAAGTGAAGCCGCCCAAGTCTCCGAAATCCTCAAAAGATGCAAACTTTCAGCATCCGGTGCGAGAATTCTTAGGAACCAGATCCCAAACAGCCAGATTTCAAAAGCCAAAAAAAAAAGTAATAGCCTGAAAACAGAAAACTCTCTAAGCTGCAAAATTTTTAACACATAACCCCGAGAGGGATCAAACCCAGACAGGAAAGTTCCCCAAAAGAGTCGAAAGGCCTTTCGGGCCGATCGGATTCCCGAAGCTGGGAAGGGAGGCCGGCCGCCGCTCAAAGAAGAGGTCTTTGTGCGCGAGGGGGCGGACCAAAAGAAGGAAAGTGAAGAAAGATGGCTTTTTTTGAAGGGGTGGGGGTCGGTCAGGGGAGCACCAGTGGCGCCTCCGGAAAGAAGGAGGGGATTTGCGGCCATATTGAAGCCGCGCGAAGAGGCCCCGACATGGATCCAAATTCGCGGGAGACGCGGGGGTGAGGAAGAGAGAGCCGGAACAAGGGAAGTATAGAAGTCGATGCCGTTGGGATCTTTGGTTTAAAAGAGGAAACAGCGACAGACAGCGAGGCGGGGTCAACAGCGTTTGCTTGCTCCATCGGAACCATTTAAACGGAATGATTATTCTACCAAAAAAAACTGAATGATTATTTTTCCAAAATTTTTGCCAGCTAAACCACACAATTAATTATCCTTCCAAATTTAGTGCATCCCGATCCAGTACCAACAGATAGAGTTTTTGATATACTTTATCTGAGGGGATATCGTTGTCAAAGGACTATTGGTGCGCAGTGCGCATAAACGGTCCTTCAAGGTTTTTTTTTAATATTTTTTAAAAATTTATTCTCCAATTTATCCTAATCCTATTTATTTCCGAAACTATCCTAATTATATTGGCTTGAAAGGGACTTGATGAAATCACACATTGATGATGCGATTTTGAACTTGCAATCGCATCCGAACTGAGATGACACCTCATAGATAAAAAAAAAATTATATATAAAAAATATGATTTCAGGTGAAATTACATTTTCAATATATGATTTTTTTAATCTTTTTTCTTCTCTCGTGCACCGTGTAGCTAGTTTTTTTTTTTTTTTTTCTCGCTCCGCTCTACCGAGGAGCACGAGCGATCGTCGGTGCTGGCATGAAGCCGCGGGGCTCAGATTCGTCAGGACCGGGAGAGAGAAGAGGAGGGGACGATGGTGGTGCGGAGCCACAGAGGGTGCGAAGGGCAATCGCATGGGGTGTAGGAGGTGCCTGGGGTCGGGGAGGGAAGGAGGGGACGATGGTGGTGCGGAGCCACGGAGGGTGCGGAGGGCAATCGCATGGGTTGGTGGCGCTGGAGCTAGGAGACTCAGTTTGTTGGAGCCGGAGGAGAGGAGGACAAGGGATTTGATGGTCGCGCAGAGCCGGATGCTGCGGGGACGGTGGGTGTGGCGCAGATAATGATGGGGCGGGCCGCAGCCTGGGCCTCATGAGGCAGCCGTGGATCGTCGGGGTGTGGGGGTGGGGGCGATGGAAGGAAGGGGGAAACAAAAAAAATATTTTGGTGAGAAAGAAAAAATATTATTTATTATTAATAATTTGAATAATAATAAAATATTATTATTTATAAAATATTACTATTTTGATTAACAGTAATAAAAGTTATTATTATTTTTGATTATTTTAATTTTAATAAAATATTATTATTATTTTGATTATTTTTGCTCAAGAAAT
>KE507596.1:0-12378 GCA_000441515.1 Elaeis oleifera
GTATATTTGGATAAGAAGAAGGGAAGGGTCCTCTACTGCTAGACCATTCATCTAGAGTTGAGCATGTCGCCGTTTCACATGCTTTAATTTGCTTAGATATCAGCAACATCTATAACCTTCTCCATATGAATGGAGGGACCCTATGCTTGATATTTGAGTGGGAGATTCTAACAATAAAGTCCTGGAGATGAATGCCTGTGCCTTGCAAGGAGTTTATCCATAAGATAATGGTACACGGATCTCCTTCGATCTACAGCACTCAAGTGACCTCTAGATAATCGACAGCATAAATGAATTGTTAGCCCACTCACCTATTAACTCTGCTGTGGGGACGGAAAATGTGGACAAGGGAATCGTAACAACAGCCAAAATGAAGCCTCTATAATCTTGAACTACGAGACTTGCACCAGAGGACACTTTAACAAAGCAATCAAATTAATTTTAACTGGACTACGGCAAAGAGGATCAGAGCAAACAAAAACTGAGAGGAACAAATAGGTACCTTAGAAGTGATGGACTTGAGAGAGAGTACGAAGAAATTCTATAGTAGAGAGAAAGAGAGAGAATAGAGGATAGGTAATAAGAAAATTTAATTTAAACTTCATTTTTTGTATGAAAAAAAAATTACAAGGGATATTTATAGAACTTTATGGAACCTTCTATACATTAGATATTTTAAAATTATCTCACAAATATCTTTGACTTTTGTAGAGCCTTCTAGAAAATCCTCCTACTATATTTGTACGGTCTTCCAAAAAATCCTCCTACTATATTTGTAAGGCTTTCTAGAGAAAATAAATTTATCTATAACATTGCCCCTTAAACTTGATTTGGAGGAACAACTCCAAACTTGTCCCTTAGCTTGTAAAAGATCTTCTTCTTCAAAACTTTGATAAAGACGTCCGCTACTAGATCTTCGGTCTTTGTGTGTATAAGTTGAATAATACCTTCTTTTACACATTCCCGAATGAAGCGAAATTTTGTATCAATGTGCTTGCTTTGATCATGGTACATTGGATTCTTTGCTAGTTCAATTGCCGACTTGTTGTCTATATAAATCTTAATTGCTCCATTTTGTGATACTTTAAGCTTTTTGAGAAGATTTCTTAGCCAAATAGCATAACATACACAAAAAGTTACAGCGATATATTCAGCTTCACAAATTGAAAGGGCCATAATTATTTACTTCTTTGATGACCATGTGAAAATCTTGCCTCTAAAATAGAAGACAAATCTAGATGTGCTTTTTCGATTATCTTTATCTCTAGCCCAATTATTGTCACTATATCCAACGATCTCTAAATTGTTAGAAGATGAATAAAATAAGCCATAATTTGTATACCTTTAATATAATGAAGAATATGCTTGGCGGCCTTTAGATGAGATATTTGTGAAGTCTCCATGTAATGGCTATATCAACTCCATAGAGAATATCCGGATAAATACAAGTAAGGTAGTGAAGACTTCCAACTAGACTCTTGTAATATATTGGATTGACATGATTTTCTTCTCCTTATTTCTTTAACTTGGTGCCACAATCAATAGGAGTATCTATCGGATGGCACCCTTCTATGCCAAATTTCTTAAGAATTTTCTTTGTATAACTTTGTTGAGAATAAATATGTCATGCTCTATTTGATGTACTTCAAGCTCAAGATGTATGCCATAAGCCCAATATTGGTCATCTTAAATTTCTTAATTATAGATTCTTTAAAATCTTTGATTATAGAAAGATTGTTGCTTGTAAAGATTAGGTCATCAATATAAAGACAAATAAATAGCACATCTCCTTTCTTGTTAATCTTAGAATAGAGTGTATATTCATATGGGCATTTGGTGAAGTCATTTTGAATGAAATATCTATCTATTCTATCATTCCAAACTGTTGGGCTTGCTTTCGCCCATAGAAGTCCTTTTTAATTTTAAAACTTTATCTTCATAGATTTTTTTTATAAAGCCCAAAGGTCATTCAATATAAACTTCTTCATTAAGATAGCCATTAAGAAAGGTAGATTTAACATCTATTTGAAAGATTTTTCATTTCATTTGAGCTGCAAGAGAGATTAGGAGTCGTACTATCTCAAGTTGTGCAACTAGAGCAAAGACTTCTTCATAATCAATTTTTTATTGTTTCTTATATCCTTTTGCCACAAGCCTTGTCTTGTGCTTCTTAATTTCTCTTTTTATATTTTTTTTTGATTTTGTACACCCATTTAACTCCAACTGCTTGAAGCCCTTTTGGAAGAGTAGTTAGCTCCTAAGTATCACTTTTTTAAATAGCCTAGATCTCCTCATTCATGGCTTGGATCCATTTTCATCTTGACTTGCATCTTCATAAGTAATGGGATCATAACCTACAAAAAGACAAAACATAGTAAGATTGTCCTCGTGAGGATTATCTAGTATCCTCCGAGTGACATTATAAAGTTCCTAAATGCTTCTAGTCTTGGAGGGCCTTTCTCCACTTAAATCACATGATGCGGGTGAACTACTTGATGCACATCTAGCCTCCTTTTGTGCTTCATGATCTTGGACCTTCTCTTCTTCAATGCTTTCATCAAATGCATTTTGTCTTATTTCTTTACCTTCACCGTACTTTCAATTCCAAATAGTTTCTTCATCAAACTCAATATCTCTTAAGAATCTTACTTTTTCAGTGAGAAGATTATATAGTTTGTAGCCATTTGAAGTTTCTTCATAGCCAACAAGAATACACTTTTTATTTTTATCTTCTAATTTTGTTCTTCTTCTTTAGGTACTTTGCAATAAGCAATACTCTCAAATATTCTCAAGTGACCAACTTGTGGCTTGGATGAAGTTTAAGCTTCTTCAAGTGTCATATGGTGAAGTCTTTTTGTAGGAAATCTATTTAGCAAATAAACAGTGCAAGAAACTGTTTCACCCTAAAATTCTTTTGGTGTAAGTTTTTCTTTCAACATACCTCTAACCATATTAAGAATTGTCCTAATTTTTCTTTCAGAAACTCCATTTTGTTCGGTGAATATGGCAAAGTTAGTTGGTGAACAATTCTATTTTCTCTATTGAAACTTTCAAAATCATGTGAAGTATATTCTCCTCCTCTATCTGATCTTGGGGCCTTTATCTTATGTCCACTTTGATTTTCCACCATACTTTTGAAAATTTTAAATTTATTAAGGGCCTCTTTCTTTTCTTTAAGAAGATATACCCATGTCTTTCTAGAAAAATCATTAGTAAAGATAAGAAAATACCTATTCCCACCAAGTGATGATGGAATAATTGGTCCACAGATATTGATATGCACCAACTGAAGCCTTTGTGTAGCCCTTTTTGATGTCCTTCCTCTAAAGCCTTTCTTTGTTGCTTGCCGAAGATACATCCTTCACATCTTTTTTGCTAGATCCATGGAAGGTAATCCTGTCACCATCCCTTTTCGAGATAAAATTTTTAGGTCTTCATAATTTAAGTGTTCAAATCTAAGATGCCATAATTCCCCATCATTTTCTATTGTTGTTTTAAAATATATGTTTGACCAATATGTAAACTTAGCAAAAATATCTGATTTTTAGTCATAGCAATATAGGTGATTAATTTTCTATTTTTATCATGGATTGATAGTCCAAGTTCCTTCATATGTATATCATAGTCCTTTTCAAGTAATTGACCCAAACTTAGAATGTTGTTTTCATATTTGGAACACAATAGACATCAGAAATATATTGATGCTCTCCATTCTTGAGTTTAATAAGTATTTTACCTTTGCCTTTTACCAGTCTTCTTGATAAATCTTCAATTGTAACATTACCTTGGCATCTTTCATCAAGCTCCATAACAAATCTTTATCTCCATATATATGATTGCTTGCTCCTATATCGAGGTACCAACTACTTATTTGATTTGCCCTAGCTTTATTATCGGCTAAGAGTAGAGTAGCTTCTTCATTTTCTTTTTTTTTCAACAAAATTCACTTCTTCACCATTATAGTTAGTGTCTTTATACCAACAATCAGAGCTATAATACCCAAATTTTTTGCAAATATGGCATTGGGTATTAGATTTGCCATACCTTGATTGATTATATGGTCTTGAGTAATTTTCTCTTCCTCAGCCTCTTTGATGTGGGTTCTTCTTTCTCTTTCATCTCTTTGAATTCTTCTTTTGCTTCATAATGTCTTCCACCTCTTCCTCTTTGCCCATGTCCTCATGCTCAATAGCTTCTTTCTCCTCTTGGTTCTCCCTTTTGTAGTGTGAGTTTTGTTTGGAAAGCTTATTCTATTGGCATCTTTTGTTCTCTTTTGATGAGATTTTGTTCATAGGTTTGTAGAGAACCCATGAGTTATTCTATCACCATCTCCTCCAAATCTTTGGATTCTTCAATTGCTACAACAGTGTAATCAAACTTTGAGTCCAAAGACCACAATATCTTTTCCATCACTCTAACATCAGTTAATACTTCATCATTTCTTCTAAGTTGATTAATAAGAACCAGATTTCTTGAAAAATAGTCACAAATAGATTCTCCTTATTTCATTTTCAAATGATCAAACTCGGATCATAAATATTGAAGATGGATTTTCTTTACCTTTTTGGCTTCTCTATTTGCCTTTTGTAGAATCTCCCATGCCTCTTTAGATGTCTTTGCACTAGCTATGATTTCAAATGTAGCCTCATCCATGCCTTGGTAGATGAGGTTAGTGGAGGCCATGGGGTGAGGTTAGTGAAGGCCATGCGGTGAGAGTGGAGTAGTAGTTCTAATTTGGGGTGAAGAAATTGGGCTCTAATACCACTTTGATGGACTTAGGAGGGAGTAATAAGAAATTTTATAGTAGAGAGAAAGAGGGAGAATAGAGAACAGATAAATAAGAAGAACTTAAATTTTAAAACTTCACTTTTTTGTATGAAAAAAGGGATTACACGAGATATTTATAGGACTTCATGGAACCTTCTATACACTAGATATTTTAAAATTATATGATAAATATCTTTGACTTTTGTAAAACCTTTTAGAGAAATCCTCCTACTATATTTATAGGGCCTTCTAAAAAAATTCTCCTACTATATTTGTAGGGCCTTCTAGAGAAATCAAGTTTATCTATAATAGGAAGTGGCCATGATGACAACCTTGTGAAAGACCAGGTAAGGATCATTGTAGAGCTTGTTAGAAATAAAGTCATTTCTATACTTCCAAGTAGCCAATTAGAATGTAGCTAATCCTAGTCTGAGTTAGTAAATGATTTATATTAGCTGCCTTTATGGTGAGAATACCATGAGTCTGCTACCAAGAAAAGTTTGATCCACCCACTACTTACAAGATTAGATAAAACTCAAGATCCCCAAGGATGCTCGGTTTGCATCACAAAGTGCTGTTCAATGCTCAATAGCAGCCATCAAGAGATGGATGGCTATCAAGAATGGCATACTATATATAGCATGTATGGTCATTTTGTTTGATAGCCATCCATCTTTTGATGGTGGCCATTGAATGCTACACAATATTCTGTGTTGTAAACCATACATCTATTTCTATGAAGAAGTAGGGCAAAGAAATAAACATCGTTCTCTAGTTTTAGCATCTACATAACATTGTGGGCATTTTCTTTGACCAAATCATCGAGTGTAGAACATTGCTATAGGATATTCCACCTAAAGCTACTCTCCAGAGGAATGAGCATAGACATCTCAAACCCAATCAAATCTAACATGGGGGTTAGGTGGTTTGTAAGAGTTCTTATAGACTTATTGCATGCTGATTTCTTTTATTATAACATTCTTTTTCTGGAAGGGGAATTTTTAATCTATAACACTCATCCCAACATTTGGCATCTTTGGTGGCTATATGAAGGGTCTAGGCAAGAACAATATTTTGGGAATGATCTCTTAAGATAAATGATTTTGGAGGAATATTGCATTATAGAATGGCACAAAGTTTGAAGTAGATCAATCGTACTTGCCTAAGATCCAGAACAAATACTAAAGAAAAAATAACAAAAATGATACTAGAAAAAAAAGGAGAGAGGAAAAAATATTTATTAAAAATTGAGCTGCTCAAGAAGGCTTTCTCTCACTCCTTATCAAAGAGGAACTTCTCTCTCTCACTTACCATGCCATCCAAAGGAGACGCCAAAGGTTCCTCTAAATAGAGCATTACATGGGTGGGATATTTGACTCCACCTAAATTTAAATTCAAAACCTACTAGAAGACAAACTTTAATAACATATAGAAAAATAACTAAGTAGAATAACACTATAAATAGAGTCCTAATAGAAGTAGGATAAGTAATGGTTCCCCAAACTCACCCTCGTTACAAAGTTCATGTCAACAATATTGAACTTGTTGATGTCGTGAAACACTATAACAGTTATTGCCATTATTGCTACAATAATAGTAATAAATAATAACTTGTTGAACCAATAATTAAATAGCAGAGACAATAACTTTTGATCAGCTCGTACTCTTTGATACATGTTTGGAGTCAGTGATATCCTTTGCCACTTCTTCTTAGCATTGACTTCATGGTTTATATATTGAGATTTTGAGCATTCAGCTTACCCAATTAATATTAAGTTGCCAATTATAATTATTACTCACTATAATATTACACTTTACTTGCATGCATATGAAATTAGTAGTAAAACTTTGCCTATATTTACATACCTCGACTTGAGCAACTTCAAGTATCTACATGCAATTGACTTCTATATATAAATTCAAATCCTTATGCATGGACAAGGTTGTCAAACTTGAGAGTTTACCTAAACTCGAATTTGGGGTCACAAACTCGAACCATAAGCTTGGATCATAAACTCTAAGAGTTTACAAAATTCAAATTACTTATATAAATAAACCTTGTAATGTAAAGTTAAGCACTAATATCACATTATATCATTTGAAAATGTCATAAATAAAGTCACATACAACTTATAATGTCTCAAACACACATAATCCAATACTAATACAAAGCCACAATAGAAAATCATAACTTAAAGTCTTCAAAAGACAAACTACAAATTGAACACTTGCTCATGATGGTGTGATAATGATGAACAAAATAAAGTACACTAAATCATCGAGATTGGTACTATCAGCAAAATCAAAATCAAGAGTAGTGAATTCCAAATTATTGGAAGCTTTTGCTGGCCTTGTTTCAGAGTCATTCACAACAACTGGATCATCACATTCATCCTCTATTAGACCAAATTTGTTTAGAATAGACCCAATTTGACCATCATCAATTTGATTATATTTAACTATCCACTTATCATCCGAAGAAAGATCTTCGAAGCTGTATGATTCCCTTTCAGTTTTTCTATCTTCCAACTTCATATTAGTATTCACAAATATCAAATCATTCATCTTTTGTTGATTCAAATGATTTTTTCTCTTTGGTGAACCTAGACAAGTCATAAAAATTTAATAACTGTTAGAATTTCATGTTGCGGCATGCATGTGTGTTTCAAAATTTTATTTTCTAAACAACACAGTAAAATAAAAGATTAAAATATCTTTTAATCTAAATCATGTATGCATAAAATAAAGAACACAAAGTTCTACTTTATATATTGAAACTGAATACATACTGAATTTTATGTTGAAATTAAATATGTGATCGAATCATATACCTGTTTCATAATTTCTTTCTTTGAATCTGGATTCAAAAGAAGGTAGGTCCTCTCTTAGCCGCATAAGTACCCGATCTCTATAGATATCTACTCACAATTAGTCTGAAACAGTTCTTTATGGTGATGATCTTTCTTCTCTAAGAATGATCATCCTGTGAATCTGAATAAAGTCTAGATCACGATCAACTTTTTGATCCTTTCTTTGATCTTTTTTTTCTTCTTTTCTTGATCTCCTTCACTTGATTTAGCAACAATCAAGCTCTAAAAATCAGCCACCAAAAGAACGTCTAAACTCCTTTTGGGCTTGGAGATGGAGGATGCCCAACCACCTTGGGCATTGGAACCAAGAGGGAGAAGAGAGGGAGGCATGGGGAGTTAGTGGGAGGCATTGGGGTTGTTGGAAATTTGATGCTAAGATCCTTAGGAAAGGACCTTTAAATAGGTAAAAATTTAAATCCTATTCATAACCAATAACCCCTTAATACAAGTCCTACTTGCATTAGGAATCCTTATAGCTTTAGATTTTGACCCCCTTTAGGAGATCCATGAGGTGCCAACACTTGGTGCCCATTAGCCCACTCTCTCACATGCCACATGGGGATATGGGACACCCCTAGCTAGTCCTCAATGCCCTCAATCAAGTAGGCACATCCAACTTGATCAAATCAAGTGGCACCCATATTAAACAATCAAAGAAATGCTTAAAGATTTGAACCCTTAATGCATATGATCCAAAACCCTAGGTGCCAAATAATTGGAGCTTTATGAATCTAATTTATTTAGGTTATTAGTAGATAATTAACTCAAATTAATCTTATCAAATAACTAATTCAAGTGTAAAAAAAAATTAGATTCAACCATGTGCTAGTAAGGTTATCCTGAACTCAATAAGATTTTTCTAAATCCAATTGAGACTTCAAGAGTCCAATTGCTTATTCTAGATTTAATCCCTTTGTTGTGTAATCTCATAGATTTAATTCTGTCTGATAGTGAGATATACCATGATCTCTATCATAGTATCATTGAAACTCTTTTAATAGGTTGGAACGATTCCATTCTAGCTCATCAAGGATCGTTGATCCTGAGCAACCCTAGTAATCTCTCACAATCCATCAGTAACACCTAGCAGTATGTAGTAGCAATCTAGTAGAATCGAAAATAAATCTTAAGATATAGTTCATATGTGATTCAGTCCCTCTATCGTAAGTCCCGACTAGATGGCAGGTCATGGATAAATCATCAAATCTCATCATCAGTTATATGATAGATTCGATTAGCTCAAATCCAATTATAATCCTCATGAAACTCTTTTCCATCAATCACACTATTGTGACCACAGACTCTCAGACTTAGCCTCTCAAATCTCATAGGACTACTCCTCTCTATCAAGATCAATAGATTTTTTTTAGATGCACATCCTGCTCCTACAGTGGACCAACTGTCACCAACATCCACTACAAGATTTCAACGAAACTATATTTATATGTTAGTCAAACTCCAGCAGTTTTACTACTAGCAATCGTACCATCATAGGTCAAAAGATCATACACACAACTATAGCATCGAGATGATTACTGATGATCGAGTAGAAATTCAAGTAATCTCTCATATGGATATGCTCAGTACTAGTTATTCTCTAACAACTATCCACACTCATCGCTCAGTATTTCTACACTGTAGATCAGAGACTCATCTATCTCGAAGAAAGTAATCTGTGTCAGTCTATTCGGATCGATCACCATTCTCATGATGATACTATGATCGAGAGCATTTAAAATTTTATACATATCTCTAATTCTCAACTCTTTGAGAATATATATCGAAGTATTATTCCATAGATGATTCAAAGACACATCACTTTTGAATGAAATAAATTTATCCTTTATTGATCAAATTAATATTTTAAGTATAAAATTATGCTCTAGATTTATTACAATGTGTCAGCCGTATTGGCTTCTAGGATATACATCTAACAATCTCCTATTTAGACTAAAGTTAATTGGCCACTAATCTAAGTCTCATTTTCTCATGGTGGACTTCCATCTTTGGTTGGCTCAATTGCTTTGTCAATGGATTTGCCACGTTGTATGCAGAATCTACTCTTCACACCTCTACATATTTTTTTTTGAGGTAGTCGCGTATGATATGAACCACCGCTCGATGTGCTTTGATTTCTGATGAGATCCCGACTCCTTAGCAAGTGCTATGGCTCCATTGTTGTTGCAATAAAGTGGTATGGCATCCGATGTCATTATCTCAAGCTCCATGATGAACTTCTTGAATCAGAAGCCTTCCATTGCAGCATTTGAAGCAGTGACATATTTAGCTTCTGTGGTCGAATCCGCTATGATGGATTGCTTGAAACTCTTCTAGCTGACTGCACTACCATTACATACAAACATATATTCTAATATAGACTTTTTATCATCAGGATTAAACATAAAGTCTGAATCAATATACCCCTTGACTTGTAACTCAAAATCTTCTTCAAAGATCAAGAACAAATTCTTAGTTCTTGTTAAATATTTAAGGATGTTCTTTACAGCTATCCCATGCTCCACGTCTAGATTCGACTGATACTTGCTCGTGACACTTACAACAAGGATAATATCAGATCGAGTATATAGTATGGCATACATGAGGCTCTCTATAATCAAGGCATAAGAAATCCTACTTATGTGCTAAACTTTCTCAGATATGGTCGGACATATCGTCTTAAAAAGATGAGTACCATGCCTTAAAGGTAAAAGTTCTCTTTAAAATTTTCATACTGAACCTCTTCAGCACTTTTTCTATGTACAGCCTTTGTGATAGGCCTAGCATCCTTTTAGATCTATCCCTATAGATCTTTATTCCAAGAATATAGGATATTTCTCCTAGAATTTTTATGAAAAATTTCTTGGACAACCATCTTTTGACTGAGATCAGCATGAGAATGTCATTCCTAATGAGAAAAATATCGTCTACATACAATATGAGAAATGTTATTACGCTCTCACTGATCCTCTTGTATACACAAGGTTCTTTTTATTTTTATGAAATCAAATGATTTGATTATTTCATCAAAATGAAGTTTTCAACTTCGAGAAGCTTGTTTTAATCCATATATGTACCTTTATAATTTGCAGATTAGGTGATCACCATCACCTGATGTGAAATTTAAAGACTGCTCTATATAGATATCTTTCTCAAGATATTTATTCAGGAAAGCAGTTTTCACATCCATCTATCAGATTTTATATTTATAATAAGCTACAACAGCAAGTAAAGTGTGGATGAATTTTAGCATGACTACAAGCGAGAAAATTTTCTGATAGTCAATACCTTCACACTAACTATAACCTTTTACCATGAGCCTAGCTTTATAGAGCTCTACCTTACCATTGCTATCTATTTTCTTTGTATATCTATTTACACCTAATGGGTACTATACTCTCGGATGAATCCACTAAGGTTCATACTTGGCTCAAGTGCATTGAGTCAATTTCCAATTTTATTACATCTAATCATTTCTCAAAATCGATGTCAGATATCACCTTGTCAAAGGTATTAGGATCATTACCATGATCCTTATCTCCCATAAGGAACATTTTCTCTACTTTCTCCATATGCATACCCATGTACCTTTCAGGAGGATGGGAAACCCTACTAGATCTATAAGGTAATGGAAGAACATTAACTACTGGCTTATGAATAATGGATTTTTGAGGATCTATAGCTCTTTGCTTATCAGAGACCTTCTCTTCTAGCTCAACTAATCTCCTACTGCCACCATCCTGGATAAACTATTTTCTAAGAATATGGTATTTCATCTCACAATCACATTATGATCCTGTGAAAAGTAGTAGTATTTTATTAATTTTTTTGAATATCCAATAAAATGAGCTATTACAGATCTATCCTCTAATTTAGCCATCTATTTTCTGATATAGGCTGGACATCCCTAAGTCTTTAAATAACCTACACTCGACTTCTTACCATGCCATATCTCATATAGTGTGGTAGGAATAGATTTTGATAGAATCCTATTTAATAAGTAAATTTCAGTTAATAAGGCATGTCTCCAAAGATATAAGGATAAATCAGTGAAGTTCATCATGAATCTGACCATATCTAATAGGATCCTATTCCTCCTTTCGGATACTTCGTTGAGCTAAGATGTTCCAAGAGGAGTCCATTGAGAGACTATACTGTTGTCCTTAAGATATCTCAAAAAATTTTGACTAAGATATTCACCTCCTTAATCAGATCGAAGAACCTTAATGGGTTTGCCTATTTGTTTCTTTACTTCGTTTCTGAATTTTTTAAATTTTTTAAAGACTTTAGACTTATGTTTCATTAGATACACATACCTATACCATGATAGATTATCAATAAAGATGATGAAGTAGCTATAACCACTCCTGACCTTTATATCAAATGGCCCACATACGTCGGTGTGTACTAGGGCAAGTAACTCAGTGACCCTTTCTCCATGTCCTACAAAAGGATAACTTGACTATTTTCTTCGAAGGCAAGATTCATAAGCTAGGTATGACTCTGAATCAAAAGAGTCAAGGATCTCATCCTTTTCAAATTTATTTATCCTATCCTCTCTAATATGGCCTACTCTATGATGCCACAAGTACTTTTGGTTAATTTTATCTCTGGATCTTTTTTGACCTAAGGCACTCACTACTTGTTCATTTAAATTTATATTTGCATCAACATATAAGTGATATAGACTGTTAATTAAACGATCACATGCAATCAATTTATTCATAAATAATAAACAAAATTT
>KE507596.1:12913-25497 GCA_000441515.1 Elaeis oleifera
CCTACTCTATGATGCCACAAGTTACTTTTGGTTAATTTTATCTCTGGATCTTTTTTGACCTAAGGCACTCACTACTTGTTCATTTAAATTTATATTTGCATCAACATATAAGTGATATAGACTGTTAATTAAACGATCACATGCAATCAATTATTCATAAATAATAAACAAAATTTTTATTGAAATTAAAATCAAAATCATCTTATGCTAGCATAAACACGGAATCAAATTCTAACTGGCTATAAGAATAAAATAATAGTTTTTAAATCTAATATAATTCTGATGGTAATTGAAGAGGATAAGTGCCAACGATTTCTGCAGCAACTTTTGCTCTATTATCGATCTGAAGGATCATATCATCTTTCTTTAATCTCTTATTTTCTATTAGACCCTACATTAAAATACATATATGAGCACTCGAATCAGAGTCCAATATCCAATTAGAATAAAAAAACCATTAGGTTAGATTCAATTACGAGCATACCTTCTAAAGGTTTGTCATCTTTCTTGATCTTTAGGCTATCCAGATAGAGTGGACAGTTCCTTCTCCAATGGCCTTCAGCATTACAGTGAAAATACTTTTCTTTGCTTCAGCCTTCTTCGAAACATTCTTCTTTGGCTTGCTCTGCTTCTTCACAGGTTTACTCTTCTTCTTCTAACAAGACTTTCTTTTGGAAGAAGAAGTCCACTCTATAGTGAGAACAGTCCCTTGAACTCTTCACGATTTTCTTAGCAGTAACCAACATATTGACCAGTTTGGGTATAGTACAGTCTAGTTTGTTCATATGAAAATTTAAATAAATTGACTGTATAAACTCGTAAGAGATTGAAGGATCAAATCCATCAGTAATTCTTTTGCATATTAAGTCTGAGCTTCTCAAGCTCCTCAATATCCTTGATCACTGTTATACAGTGCTCATAGACTGACTGCCCTTCGTGTATCTTCAGATTGAAGAGTCTCTTGGATACTTTGAAGCACGCTGTATGGCTCTGCTCACCATACAACTCTTGTAGATGAGTGATCATAGCCCTAACAGTGGGCATATGCTCATGCTAGCTCTGTAACTCATTTGACATGGAAGCCAACATATAGCACTTAATCCGACTGTCTTCATCCATCCATTTTTTATATGCTGTTCTTTGCTTAGTAGTAGGACAGTTTAGTAATATTAGGAGTTCCTGATCGAGTACATGGTCTAATTTTTCAGAAGCCAGGATAATCCTGAGATTTCTAAGTCAGTCTTTAAAATTGGTTTCGATCAAATAATTGAACTCAAGGATGTAGGCTAGAGGGTTTGAAGCTAACATGGTTTAACTGCAAGAGTAGATATTCAAGTTAAATTTTGTACTTTAAATTTATATTTGCTCTAAGAACTTTAAGAAGTAAATGAAGAATTCTATTATTTTTTTGGATCCCTACACTCCCCAAATAGAAAGCAAAAGTCCTAACATGATAACTGAATTTCTAGTGAGTGTTGTGGTCTCACTGATATTATGCATATCACCTAACATTTAT
Source organism: Elaeis oleifera (assembly GCA_000441515.1). Classification (NCBI taxonomy): domain Eukaryota; kingdom Viridiplantae; phylum Streptophyta; class Magnoliopsida; order Arecales; family Arecaceae; genus Elaeis; species Elaeis oleifera. Next base: position 14,430 of record KE507596.1, read on the forward strand.
TGGTAACATGCACACCGATGCGTGAACAACTCTTTGACTAGATACTTCTCTAAGCATGTTGCATGACTTGATCTCTAAATTATGTGGGCTCACCTAACAATTATTGACCACACTCCTTAGTTAAACCCCACACACCATTCACAAGTAGGTGCAAAGCCATCATTGAGTCCCTCACCTAATAGTTATTGGGCCCAACCCCATCCTTATCCTGAAGCAATTTTTTGCTAATAGAGTGGTTACGTATTTCGGTGCAACTGAACCATTGTGACCAATCGAGAACAATCAACATCAGTACCATACCCGCACATCTATAATGATGGAAGATCTATGGACTTAATATTTATGAGAAGATTTAGATTTAGGTCTCATTTAATCAATCATCATATGATCGATCTAATTGGCATGGGCTAAACCAAACCATCAAGCAACCTTATTCAAGACTCAATCTTTTAAATTGGTCAGATAAGTGGAGATCGATGGGGATTCTTCCGTTGCTTTGCTTAGATACCAATAAATTAGCTAGATCAGCAAATAGAACTAATTAAATAACTATATCTCAATTACTTGCCTTAAACACCAATAGATTAATTGATCCAAATAGATTAGTTTAAGTGAATCGATTCAAGCTATCGAGCCGAATTAGGTTCTTAGGTCAATCGATTCTGCATATAAGATTTAATTAATTTGATCAACAATAATTATATCATCTTAAGACTTAATTGATCTAATCCTAATCAACACTTAATTCAATTTAATCAATTACTTAATCAAATTAGACCTATTATGTTCAAATCATAAACTCTAGGTGCAATCTAATTACATGATTTAATTTTGAATTTACTCATAACCAAATTTTATGTACAAACACAAATTTCAGATTCTAAAATCAAATTTCAAATTTAAATTTTTTACATGAAAGATAAATTTTAAATTATGAAACTAATTTTAGATTTAACATACAAGCATATATCTCACATATGTATATAAAATTTAGATCATAACATGATATCATATATCTCATATACAAATCATGAATCATATTGAAAATAAATTTTTAGACCTAAATATACAATCATACATCTCATATATGAATCATAAATCAGATTAATATAGTTTTTAGGCTTATGTATGTATCTATATATCACATATACATGAACCAAAAATCGGTCTAGAATAAATTTTAGATCTATGCATGCCTTCACATATGGAATATATGATCTAAAAATTAAATCTAAAATAAATTTATATTTAAATTAAATATCTATACATCCCATATATCAAGTAAAATCAAATTTTAAAATTTTTTTCAAAAATATATACGTCAATTTCATGCATATAAAATCTGTGGCTCTGATAACACTATTGAAATTTTGTGTCAGGGTATGCATGTGCATTTCAAAATTTTTTTTAAATAACATAATGAAATAAAAATTAAAATATTTTTAATCTAAATCATACATGTATAAAAGAAAGAACACAAGGATTTACTTCATTTGCTGAAATTGAACAGATGCTGAATTTTATGCTGAAATTAAATATGTGATCGAATCACGTATCTATTTCATAATTTTTTTTTGAATCTAAATTTGAAAGAAGATAAATTCGCTCTTAGCTATGCAAGTATCCGACCTCTATGGGTATCCACTCAAGATCAATCTGGATAGTCCTCTATAGTAATGATCTTTCTTCTCCAAGAACGATCACCCTGTGAATCTGAACGAAGCCTGGATCGTGATCAATTCTTTGATCCTTTTCTTGATCTTTTATTCTCTCTTTTTCTTAATCTTCTTCACTTGATTTAGCAACAACCAAGCTCTAAAAATCAGCCACTAAGAAGGACATCCAAACTCTTTTTGGGCATGGAGATGGAGGACACCCAACCATCTGGGCATTGGAACCAAGAGGGAGAAGAGAAGGAGGCATGGGGAGCTAGTGGGAGGCATGGGGGTTGCTGAAAATCTAATGCTAAGATCCTTAGAAAAGGGCCCTTTAAATAGGCAAAAGATTTGAATCCTACTCAAAACCAAATAGCCCTTAACACAAATCCTATTTACATTAGGAATCCTTGTAGCTTTAAATTTTAACCCCCTTTAGGAGATCCATGAGGCACCAACACTTGGCACCTATTAGCCCACTCTCTTACATGCCACATGGGGATATGGGATGCCCCCTAGCTGATCCTCCATGCCCTCAATCAAGTGAGCATGCCCAACTTGATCAAATCAAGTGGTGCCCATATTAAACAATCAAGAAAATGCTTAAAGGTTTGAACCTTTAATGCATATGATCCAAAATCCTAGGCACCCAATAATTGGAGTCCAATAAATTTAATTTATTTAGATTTTTAGCAGATAATTAACTCAAATTAATCTTATCAAATAAGTAATTCAAGTGCAATGAGAAAATTAGATTTAACCATATGCTAGTAAGGTTATCTTAAACCTAATAAGATTTCTCTAAATCCAATTGAGACTTCATAAGTCTAATTGCTTATTTCAGATCTAATCTCTTTGTTGTGTGATCCTATAGATTTAATTCTGTCTGATAGTGAGATATACCATAATCTCTATCATAGTATCATTGAAACTCTTTCAACGGGTTGGAACGATTCCACTCTAACTCATCAAGGATCATTGATCCTGAACAATCCTAGTAAGCTCTCACAATCCATCAGTGATACCTAGCAGTATATAGTGACAACCCAGTAGAATCAAAAATAGAACCTCAAAGTATAGTTCACATGTGATTCAGTTCCTCTATTGTGAGTTCCGACTAGATGACAGGTCATAGATAAATCATCTTCAGTTCCTCTATTGTGAGTTCCGACTAGATGGCAGATCATAGATAAATCATCAAACCTCATCATCAGTCATATGTTAGATTCGATTAGCTCAAGTCTAATTGTGATCTTCATGAAATTTTTTCATCAGTTACACTATTGTGCCACAGACTCTCAAACATAGCCTCTCAAATTTTATAGGACTACTCCTCTCTATCAAGGTCGATAGATTTTTTTAGATGCGCATCCTGTTCTCACAGTGGACCAACTGTCGTCAACATCCACTATAAAGTCTTAAAGAAATTATGTTTATGTATCAGTCAAACTCCAACGGTCTCAATGCGAGCAATCATACCATCATAAGTCAAAGGATCATACACACAACTACAGCATTGAGACGATCACTGATGATCGAGTAGAAATCTAAGTGATCTCTCATATGATCATGCTCAGTACTAGTTGTTCTCTAACAGCTATCCACACTTATCGCTCAGTATCTTTTTACTATAGATCAGAGACCATCTATCTCGAAGGAAGTGATCTATACACTGATCTATCCAGATTGATCACCATCCTCATGATGATACTATGACTGAAAGTATTTAAAAAATTTATACATACCTCTAATTCTTAACTCTTTGAGAATATGTATCGAAGTATTATTCCATGGACGATTCAAGGATACATCACTTTTGAATGAAAATGAAACTTATCCTTTTATTGATCAAATCAATATTTTAAGTATAAAATTATGTCCTAAATTTATTATAATGTGTCAGCCATATTGGCTGCTAGTACAAATGATTTCTTCTCTTTGTGTGAATCTAGACAAGTCATAAAAATTTAATAAGAATGTAGTAAATCCATAATTCTAGTGGCAATAAATCAATAGCAAGCAAATAAAAGTAATAAAATTATGATTTTAATAGCACTCCAATTATGCTTACAACTAGAAGAGTTACAATTCAAACTCAACACCCGAATGGCAAATTTTTTTAACTCAGAACAGCCATCTCCATAAGAATCCCACCACTCAACAGGGGGTTTTTATCTTTATTTGCCTTAGTAGTTAAAAGATCAAAGAGCCCTCTTGCATGCTTAAAGTCATCAAGCTGAAAATCTATCTTATTCCTCTCCTCAGGATCTGGAACCATTCTTTCTAAGCAAGCATATAATCCACTAGTTATCTCATAACTAGAATGAAAGGCAGCCCCATAATGATATTGAGGGTTCAAACAATATCCAGCAATATGTAAAGGCCTTGATAGTTGGATATCCCATCTTCAATCAATAATTTCTAGCATAGGCTCATAGCTACAAAAATATAAACAAAGTCAGCAATTAAGACTCAAACAAAATGAGTTTAGATTGTACTAAAATAAATGGAAAACAAAATCATACGATTGAAAGTTTACCTTCTCTTGATGTTGTTGAAATTACTTTTATTTTTCCTTTGCAGCATGCATGGCCTCATAAATAAACCAATAGCAGGTCTCTTTTTAGCATCCACCAATCTAAGTATTTCGATGAGAGGGAATGAGGCCTTCAAACAAGTAATGATGCCCCACCATAAACTACTATCAACAACCAAGTTTTCTACCTCTTTCACTTCTGATTGTTTTCCAAATTTGCTAGATTTCCATTCATTAGATATAAACATACACAACAATGCTCCTTTCAACTCATGAAGGCATGATAAAATAAGATAAGAAGTGGCAAATCTAGTTGCGGTGGGTCTAATTAAATCCCTCCCTTTTGTAAACTTTCTTAACATAGAAATGAGCAATCCTCTTCCATAAATATATGTTGTGATTTTCCTCCCTTTTTCAATTGTTTCTCAATGAATTGGCACCTTCTTATCAAATTCTTTTAGCATTAAATCAATACAGTGTGCTGCACAGGGTGTCCACTATAAAGATTTTCTCTTTTCCATCAACTTCTCTCTTGCTGCTTTGTAATTTGCAGCATTATCAATGATCACTTGGACTACATGCTCTTCTCCAACTTCTTCAGCAGTCTTATCCAACATTTCAAATACTTTGTCAGTAGTTTTAGAAATGCCAGAGGTATCCATAGATGATAAGAAAACTATCCCTTTAGGACTATTCACAAGAAAATTACATATAGAATGCCTCTTTTTATCTATCCATCCATCAGACATTAAGGTATAACCTACTTTCTTCCATTCTAATTTATAGTCCTCAAGCAAGCTCACTATTTGCTGCACTTATTTCTTCAAATATTTCACTCTCAGCTTATGGTAGGAAGGAGGTTTAAGCCCAACATCATATCTCCCAATCAGCTGGCACATTTTATCAAAATCTGGACTTTTCACAAATTAAAAGGAAGGGCATGTTTATAAAAAACATGCGCAATTTGTTGGCAAACTTCTTCTCTCAACTCTTTCTTAAACATTTGATTAATTGTTGATTGAGTGCTTCTTATACCACTTTGACTAGATTTTTTCACAAAGACATAATACCTTTGCCTTTTGGCTTGCTTGTGATTTTTTGCAGCTCATCTTCCGTTTCATCCCCACTACCATCAGCATCATAAATTCATTTTTTCTTTGTGATATCTCTTCCAATTTTGCAAGAACAACCATCATTTCATTTTCACTTTATCCAGCACACTAAGACAAGGTTCAACATCTTTTCTGGTACCAGCCAAGTGATGTTTAAAATGAAAAATTCCACCATTGAATATTTTATTACAATACTTGCACTTCACTTTTCTTGCATATTTTTCAATATCAATCCCATATTGCCAACCAATATCACTCCTATTTCTAACTGCATTTCTCCTCTTAGGTTGTCAAGAACCAGATGTAGACATTTTAAATCACTAAGCACAAATAAATAAGCAGACATATTGCAGCTTTACAAGTTACAAAAAGAGTAGGGATATGTCAATTATCTCTTACCAAAAAAAAAGAGTAGAGATATTAGATATATATCATACAAGTATAATACAACACATGTTGGACATAAAACTAAAGACATAAAACATCCTCTAGATAGTTAGGTCAAGTATGGAATCATTGAATACTTATACTAAGATTGAGTTCAATCTTACAAATATACTTATCAATCAATCTCACTATTTTTTTAACATTTACAAACTACCAAAAGGTTTAGAACCCAAGCAACAATTGCTAAAAAACTACTTCAGCATTTATCGAGAAAAAAAAAGAATAAAAAACTAACCTATAGGTGCCAAATGAAGCAATCAGTTCAGCAGAACCCAGAAAGGAGGAGGAATTAAGAAGGATGATGAAAAGTCGACCTCGAGTATTGAGCAGTCGAGGATTTTCTATACAACCCAGAAACAAGCATCGTATATGCTCTGTTTAGCATTTAGGTCTTAGTTTTAGTCATTTTGGGTGGTTCTAATGTATTTTGGGTCGTGGGTCAATAGAATTGGGGTGAGTTTGGGCCAAAATCTAACTCTTCAACCATAAACCTAGGTCCAATTAAGCTATTTGATGAACTCATTTGAAACCGTTCGAATTTACTGAGTTTAGCGATTTTAACACTCAGGATCTTGATTTCAGCTTGAGTACACCTACCTCTAATTTTGAGCTTGGTTTGACATGGTTTACTAGTGTGAACTCATAAAATCATACCGCAATTTTAACAACCTTGTGCATAGAGATTTCTAACATCTCGAACTTTTGGACTAGCTTCAAAATCAATCAGTACATTAAAACCTTTGTCAAGTACTACAACACAATATAAATCATCTCCACCAAGCATATTTCTTACTGCTTGATCTCTAAACCTACTTCAAAATTAGTTAGTTTATTATCCTCATGGTTGACTAAATCCCCAAAAGAAATATCTATATTTTAGATAGCTTAACAAAAGATTCTTTTGCATGATTTGACTCCTCAATATGAATTTTTATAGTCGAAACAATTGTAGTATCTTTTGACTCTTTCTGACCAATTTTAGAACCAACAAATTCTTTTATCACAATCTCTTTTGAACTTGATATAATGTCCACTTGGTCAAGCATTTTATACTCTAAGTCTTCTAAATTTGATCTAACCTCCAACTGATCAAGCTCTCCCTATTTCAAAGCTTTATCTTTGAACCAATTTTATTTTCTAGATTTTTAGATAAGTGTAAAACCAAATCCACTCTTTAGGTAATTTTCTTTTGTGATATCTCATCTTGCTAGAACTTAAGTGGATGGCTGCGAGAATATCCCATATATACTTTCTTTGACTCTTGTATGTCCTCGATATAAAGATAATTTTTTCTATCAACTAAAATTTAAATAATCCACATTATTTTTTTAAATTTTAAATTCTGGTTTCTTCTTGCAACCACATTGTTAAAAGTATCTATCAGTATCATTTCTAATTCATCCAAGATATCCCAAAAATCTTATTTTTCAAATAAAACTTGACAATAGCCTTCTATATTAGATAACAGGTGTTATTCAACTTACGAAGAGATGTGATAGTAGCAAAAGTAACTATATTGATGTTGGTGAGATTAGGCATCATGAATCCATTGAGATAGATGGTAGTAGCATCAGTCATAATGATTCATCTCTTAAATCATCAAAATAAGAATTTATATGTTTTCACCATCGTACAACGAATTATTAAAAGCTCTTCAACTAGACCGAGCTACGAACACAGGATTTACCAACAATCAAGTTGTTATTCAAAATACTATGCTCCAAATAAATCTAATCAAAGCTACAAACTTCTCGACTACTCTAGCCTCAAAACCTATAGCTCTGATACCATATAGAGCTAGAAATACATGGACCACTAATCTCAAATCTATTGCATTAATATCATATAGAACGGCATGCTACCCGAAGTAGATCGTCATGTTGGCCCAAGATCCAGAATAAGTACTAAAGAAAATAAAAAGAAAGAGATGCTAGAAAAAATTAGGAGAGAGAAAATACTTTATTAAAAATTGAACCACATAAAAAGGCTCTCTCACTCATCAAAGAGGAACCTCTCTCTCTCTCTCTTTCCACACCATCCAAAGAAAATGCCAAGGGTCCCTTTAAATAGTAAATCATATTCATGGGATGTTTGCTCCTATAGAATTTAGGTTTTTGTTGATGAAAAAATTGATCACGAAATATTTTTTTTTCATCACAAAACTATTTTAATGACCAATCATACTACATCACTAGATGGTCTTAAAAGCCCCAGCTAAAAATTTTAGTAACTAAAATATAAATTGATCAAATAAATATTAAAAAAATTATAAGAACACTCTCTCAATTTTAGTCTAATTTTACTTATGCTCTCTATAATTTAAAAAGTGTCAAACTGATTTTTCTAGTTATCGATATGTTCCAATATGATCTAGATGTCTATCTTCATTAATAAATTTTTAAATGATAAAATAATCTAATTTTCATCTCCTTCCTCCTCTCGCTCCTTCCACCTCTCCGATTGATCCCCCCTCCTTCATTGCCTATGTTCCTTTTTCTCCCTCCTTCCTCCTCTCCTTTCTCGTCCTCTCCTTTCTTCTTATCCGTTTCTCCTCCAATTCCTCCTCTTTCTTCCTCCTCCTTTCTCCTTCACTCCTTTTCCACCTATTCTTTCATTTTCTCCCCTTCCTCTATCCACTTTTCCTCCTTATTCTCCTTCTCCAAGCTGTCTATAAACTATCCCCCTCCATGGCGGCCTCCTCCACCTCTAGCCCTTCTTGCCTTCCCATCTTCTTCCTTCCCATCCTTTTCTCCTCCTTATACTCCTCCACTCCATTCTTTATCGATGGCCCCTCTATCCTCCTCCCCTTTCTCCTCATTCTCTTTCTCCTCCTCATCCTCTTTCCTCTCCAAACTAACCCATGAGCCCTATCCCTTTAGAAGGCCCCCTCTACATCCACCCTTCTCACTGACAAAAATCTTCCCCTTCCTTCCTCTTCATTCATTTTTTCTCCTCCATAGTAGCTCCCTGCACCTTGTTCCCTTTGTTCTTATCCCTTTCGCCTCCTCATGCTCTTCCTCCTCCTTCAAACCGTCCATAAGCCATCTCTCTCTATGGTGGCTCTTTTCACCTTTGCTCCTTCTCATCGGTAATCTATTCTTCCCTCTTCTTCCTCCCTATCCTATTCTCCTTTTTATCCTTCTTCTCCCCTCTAACCCATTCCTTACCCATGACCCTTCTCCCCTCCTCCTCTTCTTCATCCATTTCTCCTTTTTATCTTCTTTCTCCTCCAAACCTATCCATGAACAAAGGGTATTTTTGTCCATTGAGAGAGAAATCTAACACCATTTATTGATAAAATAAATGGCTAGACCACATCAAAATATATCAATAATTAGAAGTGTTGGTGCAAAATTCCGCCGGCGTCGAAGAAGCTGGAGTCGAGGGAGTCGCGGTCACCGCCGGCACCTGCAAAGGAAGTCTCAACCGAAGTTGGGGTGCTCCGACAAGACCCTCCGACGCTCAAGTCAGTATTCTGCCTCAACAGAAATGGAGTGCTCGAATGAAAATTTTAGCAGAGTTTTGAGATAGAGTTTTGAGCTTAGAGAAGAACGTATCTGGGGGTCCCTTTTTATAGATGGGAGCGTAACTGATTGACAGCGACGTCTGTAACCTCCTGGTAGTGGACCGTTCGGGGCCACGCGGAGTTTGTTATGGAGAGTAGTGGCGTCAGGGATCGTTCAAAGCCACGTGGAGTTTGTTATGAAGAGTGGAGTGATGTCTGTTGTCGTGACTTGTCAAAGTGTGGTGGAGCCGCATGGGATTCGTTACAAGAAGTGGAGTGGAGTAGCTTTCTGTCTAAGTGAGGCTTGGATGTTTCCGAGGTTGCTGACGAGCCATCGGTTGTGGGGTGCCTTGGGCGCTGATGCTGCAGGCGGATGTCCTTTGCTGTAGGAGCCTGGACGGAGACTTTCTGTTGGTGAAGTCCGGCTTTATAAGGAATCCAGTAGAGGGTTGACCGGTAGTGGACTTCGGATGGCATTGTAGAGGTTCATCTGCTGGAGTCTGGAGGGTTGGTGTTGTTGAAGTCCGACCGACACTATTGGAGATTGATGGCTGGGGGGACGCGGCAGACGCCGGAGACGGTTGACTGTTGTAGAGATCTAGCTACTGGAGCCCATCTGTTGTAGAAGTTCGTTCGGAATCTATCCACTATGGAGGTTCGGGCGGAGTCTGGTTCTTGTAGAAGTCCAGATGGGGGTCGCTTATTGAAGAAGTTCGGCTGGAGTTCGCCTGTAACAGAAGTCTAGAAGGAATTTGTTACAGTAGAAGCTCGGATAGAATTCACTTACAGTAGAGATCCGGCGCGAGCCGCTCATAGTGAAAGTTCGAAGTAGACCGCTTATGGTAAGAGTTCGGAATAGACCGCTTGCGGTAGGAGTTCGGAGTAAACTGCTTGCGGTAGGAGCTCGGAGTAGGCCGCTTGTAGTAGGAGTTCGGAGTAGACCGCTTGTAGTAGGGGCTTGGAGTAGACCTCTTATAGTAGAAGTTCGGAGTAGAGATCCTGCTAGCGGAGTCTGTTCGTTGTAGAAGTTCGGACGAAGCCCACTTACAATAAAACTTCGAGGCAGAAATCTGGCTCTCGTAGGAGCTCGAGTGAAATCCAGAAGGCGGTCGACCGCCGTAGAAACTGGGAGGGAGTCTGGTCATTGTAGAAATCTGCTATTGGAGAAGTTCGGCCGTTGACGAAGTCTGGAGGAAATTCAGATTAGAGTTGATTGTGGCTGGAAGAAGTCTGAAGAGATTCGGAGATCAGTCGATCGCTGTGAAAGGTCGGTTGATAGTGAAGCCTGGAGGGCACTTGGAGCAGTCCGATGGACGACTGAAGGAGTTTGTCATTAGAGAATTTCGGAGAGCGTTATGAAAGCTCGGATGGTCAGGGGAGTTCAGAAAGATGCCACACCAGGTCGGAAGCCGAAAAGCCTTGGAAGGACCGGCCTTTACAAACTTCGGCTGGGGGTATTTTATACCCAACACCAGTCCCCCTACTTCTGAGTTCGGGTTCCGAATGAAGGAAGTACGTAGAAATTTCTACAGTCGAAGTTGTTCCCTTGATTTCTGTGCCAACCGCTTTTAGATATTTTGATGTTTAATGCGCGAGTGCTGGAGTCTTTTCAAATAGAGGCAATCCGAAGAGACTTTTCGAAATTTTTGCTGGAGCATTGTTCTAGGTATGACGCAATAAAGGCTCTGTCAGCTGTCAGCCACTTGCTATGGTGAGTGGGACACGTGGCGAATATGGGTTGGCCAAAGGAGATCCGCCATCGTTACAGCGTCGGGCCCTGTTGCCTATTTAAACCCACTTCTCTTCCCTATGG
>KE507596.1:28600-42662 GCA_000441515.1 Elaeis oleifera
CGGAGGGCTCTCCATTTTCTGCTTCTCCTTTCCAGAGAAGACAGGCGGCTGGCCAAGTGGCCACCCGGTCGTCGGATTCTGAAACTCCGGTGATGCCCTCTCCAGCCGCACTGATGCTTGCGGCTGTTGTGGCTGCTACTGCATGGCCTGCACCACTTCGGTGAGGCCTCTGACCTGCTGAACCAGCAAGTCGAACTGCTCCACGCCGACCGTCATTGTCGGAGGAAGAGGAGCCTGAAAAATTGGAGACGAGGTCGGAGCTTGCGGAGCTTGCTGAGATCTGACCGCTGAGGTCGTGGATTGTCTGGTGGATGCTCTTCGGAGAGGCATCAGGTGGAGATCTAGCAGGAGATCGAAGAAAAGGATATCAAAAAAGATGATCGGAGACGGTCCCGTTGAGCACTCCTTTAAGAACAAGGGTACTGCGAAGACACGCAGGTCCCTTCCTCTAGCGCCAATCCTGTTGGTGCAAAATTCCACCGACGTCGGAGAAGCTGGAGTCGAGGGAGTCGCGGTCATCGTCGGGACCTGCAAAGGAAGTCTCAACTGGAGTTGAGGGTGCTCCGACAAGACCCTCCGACGCTCAAGTCAGTATTCTGCCTCAACAGAAATGGAGTGCTCGAATAGAAATTTTAGCAGAGTTTTGAGATAGAGTTTTAAGCTTAGAGAAAACGTATCTGGGGTCCCTTTTTATAGACGGGGAGCGTAACTGATTGACAGCGACGTCTGTAACCGCCTGGTAGTGGGCCATTCGGAGCCACGCGGAGTTTATTACGGAGAGTAGTGGCGTCAGGGATCGTTCAGAGCCACGTGGAGTTTGTTATGAAGAGTGGAGTGATGTCTGTTGTCGTGACTTGCCAAAGTGTGATAGAGCCGCGTGGGATTCGTTACAGGAAGTGGAGCGGAGTAGCTTTCTGTCTAAGTGAGGCTCGGATATTTCCGAGGTTGCTGACGAGCCATCGATTGTGGGTGCCTTGGGCGCTGATGCTGCAGGCAGATGTCCTTTGCTGTAGGAGCTCGGACGGAGACTTTCTGTTGGTGAAATCTGGCTTCATGAGGAATCCGGTAGAGGGTTGACCGGCAGTAGACTTCGGATGGCGTTGTAGAGGTTCATCCACTGGAGGAGTCTAGAGGGTTGGTGTTGTTGAAGTCCGGCCGACACTATTGGAGATTAATGGCTGGGGGGGACGCGGCAGACGCCGGAGGCAGTTGACTGTTGTAGAGATCTAGCTGCTGGAGCCCGTCTGTTGTAGAAGTTCGTCCGAAATCTATCCGCTACGGAGGTTCGGACGGAGTCCGATTCTTGTAGAAGTCCAGATGGGGGCCGCTTATTGAAGAAGTTCGACTGGAGTTCGCCTGTAACAGAAGTCCGAAAGGAATTTGTTACAGTAGAAGCTCGGATGGAATTCGCTTACAGTAGAGATCCGGCACAAGCCGCTAGTAGTGAAAGTTCGAAGTAGACCGCTTGTGGTAGGAGTTCGGAATAGACCGCTTGCGGTAGGAGTTCGGAGTAGACCTCTTGCGGTAGGATCTCGGAGTAGGCCGCTTGTAGGAGTTCGGAGTAGACCGCTCATTGTAGGGGCTTGGAGTAGACCTCTTGTAGTAGAAGTTCGGAGTAGAGATCCTGCTAGCGGAGCCTGTTCGTTGTAGAAGTTTGGACGAAGCCCACCTGCAATAAAAGTTTGGGGCAGAAATCCGACTCTCGCAGGAGCTCGGGTGAAATCCAGAAGGCGGTCGACTGCTGTAGAAACTGGAAGGGAGTCCGACCGTTGTAGAAATTTACTGTTGGAGAAGTTCGGCTGTTGACGAAGTCCGAAGAAAATTCGGATTAGAGTTGATTGTGGCTAGAAGAAGTCTGAAGAGATTCGGAGATCAGTCGATCGCTGTGAAAGGTCGGCTGATAGTGAAGCCCGGAGGGCACTTGGAGCAGTCCGATGGACGACTGAAGGAGTTTGTCATTAGAGAAGTCTGGAGAGCGTTATGAAAGCTCGAACGGTCGGGGGAGTTCAGAAAGACGCCGCACCAGGTCGGAAGCCGAAAAAGTCCTGGAAGGACCAGCCTTTTACAAACTTCGGCTGGAGGTATTTTATACCCAACAAGAAGGATCAGTTTGATACTTTTTAAAGTACAGAGATATAAATAAAATTGAGCTAAAGTTGAAGGGTGTTCTCATAATTTTTCTAAATATTATATTAAAGATGAAACATAAATGGTTATTGAAAAAATATTAGTGCCTATTTTATTTGTGGCAAAAGATTTAAAAATCATCATTAAAGAGCTCAAGGATGGCGACATGAAAAGAATTAATGATCAAAAATGAGCTTTAAAGAGGAGTAAAATTCATCTTTAAAAATTTCTTTTGTGATAAATTTTTGTTGGTTACAAAAAGTTATAACGATTAATGATAAAAATAATGGTCATTAAATATAAACATTTGTGACGACTTTTTTGGTGATAAAAGTATGAGAATTCATTGGTAAATAACCCAAAAATGATGAGATGATAAAGAACTAATGAGAATTAATAAACTTTTATGAGGATTGATTTTCGTTGCCAACAACATTCCTTGGTGATGAGTTTTTGCTTATCACAAAAACTTAAATGATTAGTCATGGAGGATAAATGTCCCTAAACTTTAGTGACGACCTTTTTCATGACAAAAGATTAAGACATGGTCGACAAATAATCTTAAATGAATAATTTGATATGAAATTAATGATCAATTTGTTTATTTATGATGATTCATCTTTGCCACTCAAAATTTTCTTTGTGGTAAATTGTTAATGGTCACTAAAACCTACTTTCTTTTTGGTGATGGGGTATAAAAAGACTATTGGTGATGATTATGATTTGCCACTATTTTTGGTCATTTTATATAATTAAATTTAAACCTAGTTTATAATACAATGATAAAATATAAAACTTTATCTACACATCCACAATAAAAGTACATATAAATATCAACTCAATATCATAACAAACAAATAAATATAATTAAATAGAGGTATCCATATTAAACTATCAAGGATCTGAAAAGAAAAAATTATATTTGTGCATAATGAAAAACCTATAAAAAAATGCTCTATATGTCCATGAGTAAAAATAGAAAATTCTAGAATAATATATTAATCCTAAAATATGACAGTCATGAATCTAAACATAGTTAAGAAGAATATCATCCAATAGTACTCTAAGCTAGCTCGATCACACACTATAATCCTACACTAAAGATTGAATAAAAAAATAAAATAATTAGAACTTAGCTTACAAATAAGATGAGCAATAAATTATTTATTAAAAAATTTTGAAAGAATCACAAACCCAACAGCAAAAATAATTTATTTGTGACTTTGGAACTTACAGTCACAAGATGTATATACCATTGGTTGTGGATGGTGAAGAATAGCTTACAAATTAAAAATACTCAAAAAAGATAGATGTCTTTACATCAACTTGAGCATCCATACAATGATTTATTTGTTACTGAGTGCATGCCTCTCTCTCCTATGGCTCAATTTTTTTATTGCTCTACTTGTGCTTCCAATTTTGCCTCTCATTCGTTCAACTCCACTCCAAATTCTTTTTCTTCTAAAAGTTCCTTATTTTGTTTAGAAATACTGTGATTAGGCTTGGGACCCGATCGACCTCCATGCTGGTATCTAGATTTTGGCCAAAAACATGAGCCAAGTGCTCCTCCAAAGTCAAAATAGAACCACCCTTTAAAGGTACAAAGTTTTGCTACAAATATCAAGATTAAATAAGCACAGGAATAGTTACTAGCATGACAATCAACAACATATTTCAATAAGCAAAAAAAAAACTTACCAAATTATTAATTAACATGAACATCATGAATGATACATATGCTTCAAACATTAGTGTTACATCATCTATAAGGTTCGGATCAACACATATTGGTTCAATATCATTCTTGTTTAATATAATTTTATTGTCACCATCATTATCTACAGCCATTGTAGGATGTATCCGACCAATTATCCCATTTCTTGGATTGCTTCCTCATCACCATTTTGACCATCTTCACGATCAAATAGCATTTTCAAATAGTTCGGGCACGTTGTATAGATCACATGGCTTTGTTTTATCATAATGAGCCAATTAGGATCCTTATTATCTCTTGTATAGTATACTTGTTCTGTTTGGCATGCTAATAAATAGTGCTCATTTGTATTTAAGAAATATTTGGTATATTTATAGTAATACATCCATTTTCATCTTCCTTATATCCTCTATCACGATACACATCCCACCAATGATATTTGAATAAAATAACTTTGTTTCCTCCATGATAGTGTAATTCAATAATATCGTTTAAAACACCATAAAATTCTTTAAAGCTTATAGATTCATCTTCCTTCACTAATACTTGACTATTTTGAGTTTTCAATAGATCTTCATGACCTTTTATGTGAAACCTAAAATCATTACATAACCTGTACAGCGATTGACCCATTTTTGAGGACCTTGAGCCAAGTATAGTAGTCCATCGCTAACATGTGCACTCTTTTGATAATACAATCTTGTAACCTATGAAATGACACCTATCAAATAGGATAATAAAATTTGGTATAAAAATTAATTTCATGTAAATAATAGTTAATACTTGTTTGTGCTTCAAACCATTCAAGATTCCTTATGTCTTCTAGTGACATTAACTATGCTTTCTTTCTCAATCTCAACTATGTGCTCACTGTAGAAAAAATATTTTCTCATTTATAAAATCTAATTGATTTCTAAGATAAGAAAGAAAATAAAAATATGATATTTAAAATTATAAAAATAATCTAGGTCTTACTTTATAAAAGGCAGAGTTTCTTCACAATTTTTCAGCATATACATATGACCTTGCACCCATTAAGTCTAAGTATGTAAGCTTAAGTATTTAAATAACAACCATTCTTTGCAAAAATATGTAAGCTTGAGTATGATTCATCTCCACCTTCATAATTTCTTCCAACTTTATTAAGTCTTGTCTCCACACCATGCAAGTAATTAGAATAAAAATTTGAACACTCTTGTATGATGTAGCTTGAGGCTATTAAACCTTTTGGATGTGCTTTATTTGAATATATGACTTTAGTATCCGTAAACACCTACAAATCATAATCTTAGTCTAGTATTCAAGATCAAAAAGGAAATAATTTAATAATATAAAGAGATAAAATTGAATCTAATCTTTAATAAGATACATCCATCAATAAGACACTGGTCTAAAATTTTAGCCTCACTCACTAAGTGAATAGCTAGGTGCACCATGATAACAAAGAATGAAGGAAAAATATTCTCTCCACCTTATAAAATGTTAAATCAATTTGTTATTCAAAATGCTCTAAGTCATCCAAATTCAAAACCTTGGACATGGCTCCCTAAAGAATGCACTCAACTCAATTAAGGCCCCACACACCTATTTAGATAATATCCATGTATAGCAAGTGGGAGGTGTCTGTAAAAGATAATGTGACAGTCATGCACTTCATAAGGTTTACACATCATGAGATATTTGAGGAGTATCTATTAGGTACCTTTAAATCAACTAAACTCTGACAAAATTTTAACTTCCATCCTTAGACATTATATAGTATGCAGCTAGAATGCTTTTCACAACGCTATCCTTATCTTGGTTAGGACAAACATCTCATCGTATATTCATACTCTCCAAATCAAGATGCACCTTTAAATTATCCTTTATCTTCCCTTCAATATCCAATAATGTTCTAATGATATTTTCACAAACATTCTTTTCAATGTAAATTATATCTAAATTATGGAATATCATGAGGGTTTTCAATAGGGTAATGTGAAAAAAGTACTCTTTTCTTCCAATTCTAAGGTAATTTAGGCTCTCCATGTTTCTTTCTTTTTTTTTTGTAACCTTACCAAATGTCATCTACCTAAATCCACTTAACTATTCAAGTACATCTTCCCCAGACAATTGTTTAGCTGCAAGGTTCTTCCTTTTATCGAAAATTCAATATAATAATTTTGATACAAATGCTTCAATTAAATAGATTTGGTATCGTTATGATAGCAGGGACAAGCTAATGCCCCATTTGTGCTCCATCCTGATAAATTGGCATAAGTAAGAAAAATCATTAATAGTCTACAATACTATTGCATGTAGCTAAAAATTTTGCTTTTTAAAGGCATCATATGTTACCACCCCATTTCTTATAGATGTATTAATTCATCTATTAAAAGTTGCAATAAGAACACATCTATATTATTTTCAGGAGACTTATAATTGAGGATGACCAGCAATATCATGAAGTAACGACTTCTCATGCACATCCACGGTGGTAAATTGTATGAAATAAGTATAACAGGCCACATATTATAAGAGCCAGTCATATTCCCAAAGGGATTAAAACCATCAGGTGAAGTCCAAGCCTGACATTATGAGGATCCAAGGCAAATGTAGGATATTATTCATCAATTTTTTTTCAAAACATAGAGTCAGTTGGGTGCCTCGACAATCCATCATCTTTCTTAATTTTTTGATGCCACCTCATAGCCAAAGCTATATTAGAATGCATGTAAAAATTTTGCAAGTGAGGTGTCAAAGAAAATTAAATAATACCTTGTAAGGAATATTTTTATGCTTTCTAGATGTCGATGCTCATTTTCATTCCCATCATCCTTGAATGCCACCTGGAAAGTTTGCAAGTTGGATATTCTTGAGCTTGGGCATACTCTTTCTATTGGAGAATACAATCATTCTTGCATGCATTTATCTTTTCATAGGTGAGTCAAATCTCAAATGATCTTCTTAGCTTCATAATATGAAGGTAGAATTTTTACATCAGAAAATACCTCTAACAGAAGTTCAAGTAAGAAGGTGAAGGCTTTATCACTCCATCCATGGTGACATTTGAGATTCAACAATCTAACCATGAATCCTAACTTTGAAAATTTAGAACTTGGAAGTATTGGCTACTAATATTCCTCTATTAATTTGTAATACTTCTTAGCTTCTATATTTGGTTCCTCAAGATCATCCCTATTAGATTGTTCTCCAATAATAGTATCCATATTTTAGAAACTATCCCTTTGTAGGCAATCCTTCATAGAATTTGTATTTCGAATACCATATATATCTTATACCAAGCCAAACATGTCATGTTTAGGGCCTTCTTGATCAAAATTGGTATTACTCTCATCATCAACATCTCACTACTTGACTCCTTTATACCCTCCCCATGATCGTACAATCATGTGTAACCCCTTACTATCCCATTTTTGAACAAGTCGACTCTCACTTTGGACCTTTTCTTGAGAAAATATTATTACAATTAAGACATAAATACCTATTGTATTGTTACACCCTTGGTTTGCTAAATGCAAAATCTAAAAACTCATTGTCTCCTTTATAATCAGGATGCTTTCTATCCCATAACTGCATCCAAGTCTTATTAATCAACATGTTTGCTGCACACAAAAAGAATATTTGGGCTATAGATTATTACTTTCTAAAAGATTTATAAATCTACAATCTTTGTGATAAATTTTAGATTTATTACTTTCTAAAAAGTGAAACCACATCAAATAACTAGCAAGAATGATTAATTAAAATCAAATGTAATTGTTGAACAGATCCAAGCCACCCAAATTTAAATTTTACTAACTATACATGTAAAGCTTAGGTTGTTCATCAAATAGTCTATACACAATCAATAGTAGCCATGATAGTTAAATTATCATCTTATAGCCAATGGAAACTGCATATGTTGAATAATGAATGTCTGTCACTTAATACATTATGGGGAGATTATCTCTGCCAACAACAAAATCTATATAGTATCTTTACAATCTAAATATTAATTAATTGATGTTAATCAGCAAGCGTTGCTCAAAAAGAATTTTGATGAATACCTAAACAAAGGAAGCAGGGTTGGATTTGAGGATGAAATCTATGCTAGAGTTGCTTAGTCGCCTCTGCTTCTTTGAGAAAGGAGAAAAGGGTTAGGATTATAGAGAAGAAGGGCTAGGGCTAGTGGTTGAGACATTGGAGAAGAACGGTGGGCATGTGCTCTGTTAAGACACTATTCCAAATAAGTCCCACACCCTAGTTTCTCTGGCCTATTAAAATAAATTCAAAATATTCCGATTTGGACTTGGGAGGATCGTTGGAGGAGTCCTAGAGGAGTCTGGATTCTAGGAAAAAATAAATGTGAACTATCGGAAAAAATTATGCAAGAGGGAGGATCATGGGAGTTTAGGGAGTCTTAGAGAGAGAGATCTCATGATAAAATCATGTGAATTATAGGAAAAAAATTGTGCAAGGGGAGTGTTGGTGAGAGTTTAGAGAGTCCAGATTTCAAAGGGTGCCAGAAAAAATGCATGAAGAGAATTAGCTCCTTCTAAAGAGGACTCTTGGGAGGAAAGTCCTACTTTTTAGGGAGTCCTAAAGAGAGAGAGATCTAGATATAGAAACAATTATTAAAAATAAAATCATACTAGTTTGGAGAGTCACACATTCCAAATTCTAGAGGCCCAATTCTTCTTCTAAAAAACATGACTTTGGATCTGGGATTCATAGGGTGAAGGTAAGGGTTCAAATTTATGAATTGAGTAGCAACAAAATCTTGATTGAGCTCAACTCAGATTTAAGTTCAATTGTTATTTTAATACTGACTAAAGGCTTATGAGGTTAGGTAATTATGTATACTTTATTACCCCATATCTTAGATGCTTTGTTCTCACTATATTTTTAATTATGGCCAAGCTTCGAACTTGAGCTTGAGTGTGGCCTAGTTGATACTCAAATTGAGTCGAACTCTTGAATACTTACATTTTTGATCATGTGCAATTCGAGCTTGAATGTCAAGATTTAATTGGTCTCAAGTCGACTTTCGAGTCTAAGTATTTTGAATCAAGTTGAGCTCAAACTTCTAGCTACTCGATTTGGCTCGATTGCACCTCTAGTTAAAGGGTTGTGGGATTATATGCGAGCTTGAGATTTTAGGCACCTTAAATTATCTTGTTTCTTCTGTTATATAAAATTTACGTTGCATATTGATGGAGTAATGAGCTTACTAGATTGGTCCGACCTATAGATCTAGTTGAAGATTGAATTATTTTTGATTTGAAATTATTGACTTGAACCAATTT
This sequence comes from Elaeis oleifera, assembly GCA_000441515.1. Classification (NCBI taxonomy): domain Eukaryota; kingdom Viridiplantae; phylum Streptophyta; class Magnoliopsida; order Arecales; family Arecaceae; genus Elaeis; species Elaeis oleifera. The sequence continues at coordinate 37,730 of KE507596.1, forward strand.
AAAGACCAAATTGGCATCTACTCAATTTCAACATCAAAATAAGAATAAAATTAATAAAAAAGCAACTCACATGTCAGGAAGATCATTAGATTTGTTATGGATCACTTTGGCCCCTATGGATAGGGCAAGACCGGATCAAGAAGTGAGATTCATTGCATCGAAAAGTTGGATCACAGTCAAACTTTTGAAGGTCATAACTTGATCATACGATGTTCGATTAAGATGATTTTTTTTAATCAGACAGTATTTTAATATCTACAATATGACCTCACCCTATAAATGAGACAGCACCCTAATGATCGAGCTCAAATTTATTTATTTGGAAGCTAAAATAGACTGGTCATATCTAAATTTTTTTTAGATAAGATTTTGACTGGATGCATCTTTCAATCCAAGAAGAATCAAATGAAGCGACAGAAGACAAAGTTGATATAGAAGTCAAGATCTACATTCTATATGATTTTATCTTTTTCAAGCTTATTTCTACTAGTCATGTCTATTTTAGAAAGTGGGTCCTATTAGAAGTAGAACAAAAATTTGACTTGAATTATATAAAGGTGGACCTATCATTTTTACAGACATGACTATGTTGATGATCCATGAAAGAAAAGAGATTTTTTACCCTACTTTCTTAGTTATGTACTATGTGTCTCTACTTGAATTTTTATGATGGTTAGCTTGGTTTTAACAACAAGCCAATGCAAAATTAAGTTTTATAATGATTATAATTTGATACTTTTATCGATGATATTATTTTTTGTTATCAATGTATAAGGTTTTAATGATGACATAATATATCGTTTCTATAGAGATAGGCTTTTAATGGCCATCCAATATATTTGTCATTAATGGTATATATCCATAGTGACTATCTTAAAATGGCATCACTCCAGAAATATATTTTAATGAATTATAAAACTATGGTCCATGCATTGACCAACATTAGTTTTGGTGTAAAAATAGTGACAATATACTTTATCATCACTAAAGATATAGACTTTTGATAACCACTCTATTAACATGTCATTCAAAGAATATATACCTATGGTGACCATTTTGAAATATCATCACTATAATTACATGCTTTAGTAATGAGTCATAAAATCAACATTAGTGAGTTAACTAATATCGACTTGAATATCAAAATTATGACAACATTATGTATCGTCATTAAAGTTAAAATGTTTAATGATCACTCTATAAGCTTGTCATTGAAGATATATAACTGCAATGACCATTTCAAAATATTAACATTAAAGTCATAAATTGTTGTGACAAATCATAATATTATCATTTATAAGTTGATCAAAATCGATTTTGGTGCCAAAAATATTTTTCTGCCTAAAAACAATCTCTATTTAATGATGACTTTTATGTGACAAAATGAAAAATAGTCACAAACAATCTCGTTTTTGTGATGATATCTCATTTGGTTGTTAAAAGTTTTGACCAAAATGATTTTTCGTGACCAATTTTAAGTTTCATTGCTAATTATAGAGGGTTTAGCGATTAGTTTTATATTTTATCACTAAAAGTTTATCAATAAAAATCTAAATTCTTATAGTGTAGAAGACAAACTTTAGTAACTTCTAGTAGCTAGAAGTAACTAAGTAGAATAACACTAGGAATAGAATCCTAGTGAAAATTAGACAAGTAATGATTCTCAACATGCATTGGCTACCATTCAAGTAGAAAATTGCTGGACAATACCATCAGTTTTAGAGAAATCCATATTAATGCTAGTTACCATTTATTGAGAGGGATTATGGAAAAACCAAGGTTCAAATAAATATTGCAATGGCTAACCCAAGCCCAAGACCAACAAATCCATCTTTAATCAGTTTCCTAGAGCACATATAAATCTCCAAATTGGTGGACAACCTAGGAGCTGTATAAGAGAATCAAACCCCTAAGAAATTGTGCTTTTGTATGACCAAACGGTTCACATGGTAGTTAGCTTAAGAACTATAGGACCAGCAGCCTTGGTAACAAAGGCTTTTCACCAAATCTCAAGTTGAGGATGACCCAACCTACTTCTCTTTTAGGTGGACATTGGAATATCAATAAGATGAATACCCAAATATTTTACTCGTCCCCAGACCGAACAGAGTTGTTAAAACTGAAATTAAAAAGGGATGGTTTCGGTGACAGTTTAAATTTAAAATCTTTTGATTTCAGTTTCAATTATAGTTTTGGTGGTTCCCCAACCTGAAATTGAATAGAAACTAAACCTGACACCGAACTTGAAACCTGATCTAAAACTGAATATACCTAATATTTAATACTCTTAGTTTATATTTAGTGTAGATCAAAACTATGTTTCCTTATAAGTATAGTTGGATATGTTTGTCGCTTGGATTACTGTGCTTGTTAGATGATTGTATTATTATTTATGAATTATTAAGTTTACTAGATGGTTGTGTTGTTATTTTTAGATAAATTTATTAGATGAGTTGGTATGAATTATATTATCAAAATTATGAATGATATCTTTAATTTGATTATGTATATGTGAAAATTTTGAAATGAATAAAAGAGTTGAATAATTTTGGTTTTGGGTTCCATTTTTGCTTTTTTTTTGGATGGTGGTAGTTGTTGTGGTGTAGAAGAAAGGACATCATTAGTCTCACATTGATGGGAGTCAAGAAAGAATCTAGCTTATATAGGAAGGGACCATCCATCCCACATGAGGCGTCTTTTAAGAGATAAAATTGTGAGGCCCAAAATAGTCCATACAGCCCTCGGACTATGGGCTGTAGGTCAAAGCGGACAATATCTTACTTTATGGGAGTACACAGATACGATCTGTGGAGTACACAGATTTTTTCTTGATTGGAGAGCTATGTTATGGTGTAGAAGAAAGACATCATCAGTCCCACATTGGTTGGAGTCAAGGAGAATCTAGCTTATATAGGAAAAGATCATCCTTCCCATGTATGGTACTTTTTAAGAAGCAAAACCGTGAGGTTCAAAACGGCCTATACAGCCTCCGGGCTATGGATCGTAGGTCAAAGCGAACAATACATCACGTGCCAAGCTATGAGCCTTTGATTGCAACAGTAGTAGATTTTAATTTTGATTTTGAGTTTTTCACTAACTACATAGAATTTACCTCGTTGACATACTTCCTCTAATTTTTAATTCAAATTGTGCAATTTAACATAATATTAGGATCACTAAAAAGAGTCGAACAGGCACATGGAGGTAGTTATCTTTTTGATGTTTATGTATGATTATTTATTTACTTCTGAAAATAATAAAAACCTAGAGTCCTGTATATTTATTTGAGTTAGTAAAAACTAAATGAAATAGCATCTTATTCATAAATTTTAATAATCTATTTTATTTATATATATGTTCAATATTTAATATGTATATGTATCCATTCAAAATTAACTTGGATACAATTTTTAGCATCTTACTAATATGTTTATATGTATTCTCATATTCATTAGATTAAAAAAAAAAGATATAAATATGGATAAACTGATATGTAATCCATATCCAATCCGTTTTCATTCCTAAAGTTAAAGTCGGTAGAAAGCTTTATTAACCGATGTTTCTAGCCTTTTCTCTTTGTTTTTCACTCAATTTCACTGGTTACGGCCTCCATGCCTCATAAAGGGGGGCCCTAACTTCAGAAATCTGAAAAGCCCACATGGATACTAATAGGAATAATGTGAACATAGGCTCCAAAGTGGAAGAGGGTGATACAAAGGGATAGTTCAACGTTAAACCACATATCCAAAGAATCCCCCACCTCATTAGAGGACCTCATTACCCCACAAGGTTGCTTCGTAGATGTTCTCTCTTTTCCAAGGGCCATGCCAGGTCTCCCCAATGCCTTTTATCTGAGTGGGTGATGATCTCCCACCTTTCCACAAGGCTTTTGGCTATTAGAATATTAGAAGCCTCCTTTTGTTATTACAAGCCTTCACCAACCGTGTAGGAGCCGTGTCCTAAGCCCTAAAGGGCGAGCTAAAGACCAACAAGATATACTTTAAATATGATCACTCATTTATAAGTAAAGGCAGACAGTATGAGAATTTTAAAGTGCATTATAGACACATGTTGTTCCCTGTGATTCTCTCTCTCTAGCCATGGAATTTGAGGCATGGTGGAGATCAATGTCATAAAATTAAAGTTATCGTGTTTTGTTTCGTAGAAGCTTTTGAACGCGGCCACTTCAGGCGCCCCATCTTTGAGGAATCCATTCTTAAGCTTTTGTAAGATTGGACTCACCTTTCGGCCTGGGATCATTATCTAAGTTAATCGAATCAACTTGGTTCCAGTTAAAAGTTGGCAGCCATCTGTTTATGATTCCCCTTTTTAGTTAATAGAAAGCAACATAATAAAGAAGTTTTGTTACGCCAAGTGCGTTTAGATCAAATAAAGAGGCTTGGATCCAATTTGGTTGTTCAATAACTATTGGATCTACCTAACCTACCACATCTATTATATCGATTTTGTCACGTCCCAAATTTGAGACATAACACGGCCATATTATCGAGAGATACAGCCCATGATAATATGAAGCCAACATTCATCTTCTTAAATATAATAACAGGTGCATCATAATAAAAGTAATAATAAAGTTCAATTCAAATGTTAATTAACCAAACTAGTTCAGAGCATTTAAATCCAAAAGCAAATATCAACCAAAATCTCAAGATTTATAATTAAATAACTACAAGTCCATGATCATAAATAACTAAACTTCCACTACCAAATTTTCAACCTCGTTTCGCAGATCCCCAAACCTGAATTCTCTTTCGCCAATCCTAATCTTATTCCTCTGTAAAAGAAAAGAAATAAAAGTATATAAGCTACATTAGCCCAGTAAGTAGAACCTACATTTTCTTATCGGATCCAGCATAAGTTTTTTATGATAATGCAATACTTAGAAATAACAGATAATACAAAATTTAAAGTA
>KE507598.1:15921-27898 GCA_000441515.1 Elaeis oleifera
ACATAATAATATTTATGGCATATTCGAATAGTGTTGCTTTATTGTGCTATCCACAAGGATAGCATTGTTTAAGTATGACTATATAGGAATAAAGGGTCTAACTTAACTAGAATACTATAGTTTGTTGTGCTATCCACAAGACTATAGATATTTTAGAGGCAAAAAAAATATTAAAATTGTATGAGATGTAATTGATAAGAGTTGCCAACTTTTGAACTCATGAATGCTTATTGTGCTGTCCACAAGATGTTTGTGAGGAATAGGAATCTCAAGCCTACTTAAAAATAAGATAAAGTTTTTGTTTTCATACTTGAGGGTCATGAAATTTAGTAAATACGTAGGAGACACAATTAGATAAAAGACCTAATCTAGTTGTGAATGTCATCATGAGTTGTCTGCTTTTTTTTGTTCTTGAATTTGTAGATTAACTGCATAATGGTATCCTCACTTTCACTGCGTGATATTTTTGATGCTAATAAATTGACCAGACCCAATTATGTGGATAGATTAAGGAACCTGAGAATTATTTCACATAAGAGAAAGTCTCCTACATTCTGAATACACCTTGATGCGGAACATGATCTAAAATTCAGATGCTATGGTTCTAAAGATGCGACATGCAGTTTAAAACCCATGCAAAATGTTAAGATCAGCAATTAGCTAATAATTTAGTAGACAAACAGATCTATTCATGTTCCTACCTTGATGATTCAGATATAATCAGATTAAAGCAAAGAATTAAGTAGATGGCGGATGAATTCTAGATTTAAAGTTCTTCGGATCATAGGCTTTTAAGAACCACCTATAATTAGGATATATCTCTAGATCTTTAACATGCAAATCTAATAATTAAGGAATAGGAACTCACAAAATATCGATTGAAGAGATCTCATAAGAAACATGTCAAATAAGCTCTAAAGGAGTGAGTTCAATTCCCTTAGAGATCAGAGATATTCGCATTTCAGATTGATCACAAGGTAGGGTCGATGGATGTTATTGCATAGATTGGAACTTCAGCAATGGAATCATAGTGCATAATTTAATTTAGAGGGGAATAAAGAGGAGAGAGGGGAGAAAATAGAGAGAGAACAAGAAAAGAAGATGAGGAAGAAAGAGGAGATGTGAAATATTTTATTCTCAAAAAAATTCTACGTTCTCTTTCTTTTCTCTTTAATAAGCTTTTTATAGGCTAAACTAAATATAGAACAAACCACTTGGGACTCTTCTGCTTTTAAACACCAAAACCACTTGGGACTCCTTATTCCTATCCAAAATTTCAATTTAAATTAAACTAGTCCTAGCCCAACTAAAATAGACTAGAATCAACTAAATAAAAAAAATTGGCTAATGAGATCTAATCCAATTGACTCAATTGGGCTGGATTTACAAGACCACATAACTAAAACTCAAAATATAAGAAATAAAGAACTAAATCAAGATCTAATTTAATTAATTAAGCAAATAGATGTCAATCTGATACTCTAATGTCATCCATATGTCTAAGGTGGCTCCGATCGGTCATCATTAGTGATGCTGTCTGCACCAATTCTCTCGAGGAGGGAAGAACTCAGGTCCGTCGAGAAAAAATCAGCTCTACTCTGATAATGCTCTAGCAGATTTGGGTCAATCCCCTGCAGCTCCTCTCGAATAATTTAGGTATCTTCAGACTCCGTTCTCCCTTGCCATCGAATCAGATATCACTGATAGTCTCGATTTCTAGTGGAAACAACTTGCTCATCTAGAATACTTTCGATTTGATCATGTCTCTTTGTTATTTTGGGCTGTGGACACTCAGGTTGGGGTTCACTCTCAATAGAAGAATCAGGCTCAAGCAGATCACTGGGTATTATTATTGGCTCCTTATATTTTATTAGATCTAAAATGTTAAAGATAGAGCTAATACCATAATCAGGTCGTAAATCTATAATATATGCATTCGATCCTAGTTTCTTGAAGATCTTAATGGACCTACTCCATGTGCATGTAATTTCTTAACGGTTCTTGGAGAAAACCATTTTAGCCTAATCCATATCATAACATAATCACCCTTAGCAAAATCCTAAACTCGTCTGTGAGAATCTGCTAAGTGTTTATACAGTTGATTGCTGATATTAATCATTTTACAAATTTATTTATGCAGACTCCTAACATGCTGTGCAAATGATTCTGCTGACTCTGACACTCTAGCATGCAATGGTAATGGGATAAGGTCAACTGACTTTCTATCTAGATTTATAACCATGCACTACCTCAAATAGACTCATGCCAATGGACCTATTGACAGAACTATTATATGCAAACTCAGCTCGAGGTAAAAGAAGATCCCAATTACTTACATTCTTACCTACCAAACATTGAAGTAAATTTTCTAAACTTCTATTTATGACATTAGTTTGGCCATCAGTTTGTGGGTGATATGATGAAGAAACTTTAGTTTGTCCCCATTAAATGCCATAAGGGTTTCTAAAAATAGCTCATAAATCTAACATCCCTATCAGATATGACTGTCTTCGACAATCCATGCAACTTAATGATTTCAGCAAAATATAATCGGGCTACTTTTGAAGCATCAGACATTTTAAGACAAGATAAAAAATGGGTCATTTTCGAAAACCTATCCACTACCATGCAAATTGAATAATTCTTTCTAGCTATTCATGGCAATCCTAAAATAAAATCCATGCTAACATCTTGCCATGGATAGTCAGGTACAGGTAGTGGGGTATAAAGTCTAGTGTTTTGCTTGTGCTATTTTTTCAAAGCCCAAGTCCAGCATTGGGCAACTATCTGGGCAATGTCATGCTTCAAACTAAGCTAATAGAATTGATTCTCTACAGCCTCAATGGTTTTATTTCTACCAAAGTGTCCAGCTAGTCCACCAGCATACAATTCCCACACAAGAAAATCTCGAATAGATGTTCAGGGGACACACAATTTATTATTTCTAAAAAATAGCTATCTTGCAAAATATAATCACTTTACTCTCTAGATGGTCCTTGCTAAAGTGAGGAATAAACATCCTTAAAGTTAGGGCACTCTACATATTCTTCTTTAAGCTTTTCAAACCCTACAACTTCAACACTAACAGTCGAAAGTAGAGATACTCTCCAGTTGAGTGCATTCACAACTTGATTTTCTACTCTCATTCGATGCTTTAGAACAAAAGTATAAGCTTGAAGAAATTCAACCCATTAGCATGTCTAAGGTTTAATTTCTTCTGGAGTTTAGAACCTAAGGGCTTCATGGTCAAATAAAGGATAAATTCTCACAGTAGCAAATAATCTCCAATGTTTCAAAGCCTAAACTATCGCATAAAATTCTTTGTCATATGTAGAATACTTAAGTTTTGCATCATTAATTTCCACTAAAATATGCCACAGGATGACCTTCTTGACTTAAAATTCTTCCTATAGTTACACCGGATGCATCACATGCAACCTTAAAAACTTTTGAAAAATCAGGAAGACGCAAAATAGGTGCATGGATCATCTTCTCTTTAATCTCCTGAAAAGCTTTATTAGCAGTTGTTGTCCACTCAAAGGTTCCCTTCCTAATGCAATTCGTAATAGGGGCCATGATAGTACTAAAGCCTCTGATGAACTGATGATAGAAGGTCGCTAGGCCATGAAAACTATGAATGTCATGTACACTCTGAGGCACTGGCCACTCAACTATCGTTTTGACCTTTTCATGATCAGCAGATACACCCTCAGGAGTCATTGCAAAATCTAAGAAATTATTCGATCATTCATAAAGTCACATTTCTTTAAGTTCGCATAAAGGCTCTCAACTCTAAGGGTCAAACAAACCTATCGAAGGTGGGCTAAGTGATCATCCCTAGATCGATTATAGATGAGGATATCATCGAAGTATATGACAATGAATATGCCAATGAATGGTAATAGTACATGAGTCATAATCCTCATAAAAGTATTGGGTGCATTGGATAAGCCAAAAGGCATGGCCAATCATTCGTAAAGACCATTCTTCATCTTGAAGGTGGTTTTCCATTCATCTCCTGGCCTAATTCTCACTTGATGGTATCTATTTTAAGGTCTATCTTTGAAAAGATAGTGGATCCTACCATCATATCCAGCATATTATCTAGCTGGAGAATTGAAAAACAATACTTGATAGTAATTTATTAATGGTGCGGCTATCCACGCACATTCTTCAAGTGCCATCCTTCTTCAGAGTAAGAAGCGCAGGCACCGTACATTGACTCAAACTCTCTCTAACAAATCCTTTTTTAGAAGCTCTTCAACTTATCTTTTTAACTCAGCATGCTCAGTAGGGTTTAATCGAATGTGGCAAATGTGGTAGAGTGGATCTCGAAACTAGATCTATAGCATGCTGAATATCATACATCGGGGGTAAGTGGTCTGGGAGATCTTTGGGAAAACATCCTTAAATTTATCAAGGAGGAGAACTATCTCCTGGGGATACTCAATCTAGGGTTCTTCATGAACTTTCTTGACAACTAAGAACCAAATTGATGATCCTTCAGTCATTTTCTTCTCAAATTCTTTAACACTGATTAAACGTAAGTCTTTTTTCTTAGTGCTAACTTTGGCTCCCACTGTTCCTTTCTTAGAAGTAGTCTTGGGTGGAGATGATTTGATCATAATTTCTTCCTTTATCCCGAAAACTATACGAATTTGATTATCCAAGAAGTGCGACATCCTGGTTGTATAACCATGGCCTTTCTAAGAATACTACCAACCTCCATCGATAGTACATCACACCCGACTTTATCTTGAAATGAATGGAATTGAATGGGAACTATGTACCTTTGCTTGATTGGGATAGATGATGCATCTACCCATGAGACTTTATAGGGACTCGGATGGTCTACAAGTGCTAAACCTAAAAGGGATACGACATCGGTGGAGATTGCATTTATACAACTCTCACTATCTATGATCACCTTACCTGCTTTATCACCATGCTTAATGTAAGCATGAAAAATAGCCGTATGTCACCAATCTTCGCTTTCTTTTGACTGAGCGACTATACACTGACCACTCCCAATCTCTCTTCAAAATCTTGCTCTATCCGAATATAGCCTAGAACATTTTCATCTTCCTCAAATTTCCCAATTAACTTGGGATTAGCCTCATAAACTTCTTCTCCTTCTTCAGTTTCAGTACACTCAGGCTCTTCCTCTTTAGTTTCTCCTAAGTGTAAGGCTCTCGAAGGGCATTGTGCAGATAGATGTCCATAGCCTTATTACTTAAAACATTTGGGCAGCATGATAGGTCCACTAGTCTTTAGTGTCCCTAGTATTCCCTTTTCCTTGTCATTTCTTCTCATCAAAGAATCGACAATCGAAGGTCGATAGGTAGGGATTTGACTAATGCTAGGTCTAGGACCTGAAGGGGTAGGTCGGCTCAGATCAGATCGATGAAAAATTGGATACCTTTAAAATCTTCTAACATCCTGTGCTAGCTGGCAGGCATGCTCTAAGGAGGTCATTTCATGTAAGAATAGCTTTCACTAGATGTCCTCTCGGAGGCCAGCTCTGAATCTTGATAAGGTGACAACCCTATCCTCGGTGACACTACATCGTATAAGGAATTCATCAAATTTATGATGTATTCCGAGACAGGTCGATTTCCTTGAGTCATCCTCTACCATTAATCTAGGAGACGTTGTTTGTAGGATGTGGAAGGTATTTCTCACGCAGCTTTCTTTCATCTCCTCCCAAGTTCCTATAGGCTCTTGTCTCCTATGCTCATCTAGATGCTCTAGATTATGCCAATACAACTTAGCTTGACTGATTAACTGCATTTTGGAAAATCTAATTTTCGGACTTCAGACATGTCATACTAGTCGAAGAAGTGGTCCATATCTACCTTCCAATCCAAATACTCCTTAGGGTCAAGCAAACCATCGAAGCTAGGTGCTCCTACTTAACACTTGTTAGGACATCCTCATCCTGATCCATGGGCTCACGATAGAGGTGCATATCTAACCTACAACCGATATCTGGACCCTACAGAATGTAAGGTCCTCTCTGAGCTAGTGGCACAGGTGGGGTATCAATGTCAGGTGGTCTCCTGAGAGGGGGTTGGCCTGGGTCCATCTACTGGCGAGCTCTAGGATTTCTATGCTATCTCTGAGGAATCTCAAAATTAACTTGATTGGGATGTTCCTCTTCTAAAACCACTATCCTTGCGATTAAGTTTTGAACTACATTATTTGTATTTCGCATGTCATCACTCAAATTCTTAAAGCCTGTGTTTAAATTTGTTAATTTGCTCCATCATGATTTCAAACATAGCTGTTATATTGGGATCCATACTAGATGTAGATGGCGAATACTATCATAAGTACTCGACCCCTAATCTAGTTGGCATACACTAGTTGCCAAATCTAAGATTTCAAAAAAAATTTTTATGTATATCAAAATTTTCTCAAAGATACTTTGCTGAATTTTTTTTTCTGTGCAGAATTCTTAACGATCAGTGGACTTTCAATACTTACCTTGATGACCTCAGACCTCTGATTGAAACAAATTTAAAACATCACTTCGTAGATGAGTCGCAACTTTAGTTACAAAATTTCACAATTTTAGGAGTTCTCTAGGAATAGGACTTTTAAAATCTCTCAAGGTTGCTCGCTGCAGAATTCCTGGGTACAGAATTTTTGCGCACAGGGCGGCTTACGGGAATAAATTGAGGACTCTAGAGGTTTTAGAATTTAATGAAATTTGAACCCTAGACTCTAGTAAGTTAGATTTCTTACTACCAAATTTCAATAGTTTCTGATGTCGTTTGCCCTAGTATTTTTTTTTTTTTTTGTCAGAAGATTTCAGAACGGATCTAAAATTCTGTATGTAGATTTTCAGTGCAGAATTTAAACCTAATACAGATTCTAATTACTCTAATCAAACTTATATGCTCTATGTTGCTGCAGGGCTCAAAATCTGGAGTGAAGAGAATCGACTTGAGTGAGATTGGGCTGGAGCAATCCTTGTGATCTGGTGAGAATTCCTTCAATTTGCAAAATCAGTCAAGAAATCGGATGGGGATCCTCCAGTTCTTGACCTCCGATGCTTAAGTCAGTTCGAGCCTTGAGAATAGGTGTTGAAAAGAGTGGAAGAGCAAAAGAAATTGGATTGAACTAGGGAGGAACTAGGTAGGGGCTAAGAGTCTGACTTAATTTCTACTGGTAGAGTTTCTCTTAGTTTCAAAGAGCAAAACTTACCGATAGAGGATCCCTGACCCTCTATTTATAGAGGGATTGAGGAGCCATTCCAGAGTTTGTTAGGCCATTAGAGGAGTTTGTTAGATAGTTAGAGAGCCACCTATAAGTGAGCTGGCATACAGCTGTACATATGAGCTGGACATGAGATCATGGTTAGCTATGGTTTGATTGAGAAAACCACTGTGGACATTTGCAGCATGGTTAAGTCCATCACAATAATAGCTCACCTTGACAGATGATCGAGGTGAAATAGAGATGCCATAACATTCATCTCGGATAAAGAAGGTATCAGGGTTTAGGTCGGTATATACCCGATCTGAGTGTTTCTTTGTTAGCTTAGACGTCATCCGGATAGAATATAAGGATGTCTTTGTGCAGCTCGATAGAATACCGAGCTAAATCTGCCAACGATAAAATCGATATGCTGGAATTTGATGCTTTAAGATTAATATCTCTTTGATCTCATATGATGATGTCACGTGTCTTGAGACTGGTTTAATGCACTAATATTTTACACCCCCTCCCACCCTCCACTTTCTATGTTCGAGGTGATAATTTCTAATCGGACCAGGAAGTAAGAGTATCTTCATAAAGTGAGATTTTTATCAATTTAGAAAGCATTTCTCATAAAGACTAAATTTTACCAATCGGAATATCTTATTTTCGAATTAGTCTTTTCTGGCCTGGTTATATACCGTCCAGGAGATCTCATCTGTGTTTGCCTCTTGATTAGATCATTTACCGATCAGGAGATCTTGTCTCCACTTTTGAATTTTCAGTCCGATTTTCACTGATCAGAAGATCCTATCTTCATATTTGGCTTTTGGCTCGATTTTTTATGGATCAGGAGATCTTATCTCCAAACTTGAATCTTCGATCCAATTTTCACCGATTAGGATATCTTATCTCCACATTTGATTTTTGGACTCGATCTTTCACCGATCAGGAGATCTTATCTTCATATCCAAATCTTCAATTCGATTTTCACCAATCAAGAGATCTTATCTCCATATTTGATTTTTGACTTGATTTTTCACTGATTAGGAGATCTTATCTCCATATTTTATCTCGAAATTTTTCAGGCTGATGTCACCACCACTTGGAATAAATGTGCCGCACCTCAAGAGCATAAAAATTAATTATTTGGTAGAAAATGAAGGGACTTGACCTTTCAGAAAATGATCTATCGGATCTTCCCTCATCATTGCTTAGATGGGCGATTTGAAAATATCAAATAAGAGTGCGACAACTGTCAACGTCTGGTTGGCCTATCGGCTTGGGCATGGATCAGTTTGTCGTGGCAGAATCTGGGGGAGGTGTGTCTAACTGCCATTTGACTAAGTATTGAATTAACACTAGGTGTCACAAATCGGCAAGGAGACCGGTTAATCCTAACTATCAGTTCGTCTATAAAAGATTTTTGCCCCTTGGTCACTGTTCATTTCTGCTATTTCCATGTGAAGGTGCTGCCAAAATATTTTTGGAGACTTCTCAACGTCAAACAGTTGCCGGAGATAATGACAAGCTTTGCCAGAGCGGGAGGAGAGGAGTCCACTGTTCATCTTCCTGGGAAGATTTCATTTGCCTTTCTTAGGTATCAGTCCTCCTTCTTTCGCTCTCTTTCAACCTTACTCTCTCTCAGTCGTCAGGTAGCCTCTCTTTCTCCTTCGATTCTTTTATTTTCTCTCATACTTTTCCTTCGAGAAATATGTCCAATAAAGGTAGAAAGGGGAAGGAGACCATAGATGGCCCACAGGTTAGATCGATCCAGCCCATTTTGGCCATAAAGGTAGGAAATCCACCTTGGGAGGATCCTGAAATCGATCAGTTAGGTGAGGAGAGTTTGGATCACAGCACAGAATCTCTTGTGCATGGTCTTACGGACTACCTCAATCCAAAAATAGAGGGATCTATTTTGGTCAAGGAGAACCTCATAGCCCTAAGGGATGAGTATGACATACCCGATGAATATGAGATGATAGTGTCGGGTTTGGAAGGTCGGATCTCTGAGCCTCCTGATGGTTGCATAGCTTTTTACGATAAATCCCTTCGATCCAGTCTGTGGTTTCTATTTTACACATTTTTCTATAATATTTTTTATTTCTATAGGGTCCACCCCACTCAATTAACTTTAAATGCAATTAGGATGATTATAGTGTTCATCATCATGTGTAACTTCCTCCACATTGATATTAGAATATCCTTGTTTAGGTCTTTGGTCCTTTTGAAAAGGCAACTGAGTGAGAAGGGTTGGTGATACTTCTCACCTCAGAAGAGCTGTAAATTTGGACCTAGCTTTTCCTTCTCAATCCATAACTGGAAAGGTCGTTTCTTCTTTATCCGATCTCCTATTTCATAGGGTTTTAGGACTTCCTGGGGGTTTTCGGACACCAAACACAACTCCCATGATGAAATTTTCCCCAAGGATGAGGTGGCTCATTCAACCCAGATCACCACCAAAACACCCAAGCTTTCTTCTTTGATAAATGATTAGATGTTGTATGATGCTAGTATCAGTCTGTACTCTCCTCAGGATAAGATAAAAATATTTACTTTTTAGCTTCTCTCTTTTGTCTTCATTTATTCTGAAACATATGTTCAATACAGAGATGAGGTTTAATCTGGCAAAGATGGAGGACAAAAAGAGGAAAGATCAACCAAAACCATCTGCCACCGTCCCAGCGCCAAAAAGGGTTAGGGGTGCAGAACCTCCTTCTGCCTCGGTGCTGCCTCGATCTTCATCGGTGACTCCCTCTCTAGCCAACCTGGGGAGAAGTGGAGCCTCTCGGGGATTGCAAAATTCTCCTCGAGCACTGTCGTTGGAACCACCTTGCCAACCCACCATGGTGAGGATCAAGAACAATAACACCCGGCCTCTACCGCCTTTCAAAGAGTCCAGGCACAAGCCAACCACAACCTCCGGTGCTGCATCAAGCTAGGCCGAGGGGGACACTATGACAAGAATGTCACTCTTGGAGTGACCCCGACTAGGCCGAGATCTCCTCGAATCTGTAATACGGACCATCGATCTGGAGACACGTTGGAAGAATAAACCAGAGAAAATCATCAATCATGGATTTGAACAACTCATGCATGTGAGTACTTCTCTTCTCTTTTTTTCTTTTTTTTGATGAACGGCTGATCTAACCTTTTGCCCTACAGGTCGCTGTTGACTTCAAAGTCATGTATGAGAACATGGTCTACCTACTGAAGAATAAAGAGGCCATGGATGCCAATCTAATCATTCTCCAGGAGGAGAAAAAAGAGTCCGAACTCACTGTCAGGCTCAAACACCAACTTAAAGAAAAGCTGAAGGCATTGAAGAAAAAGAACCAAAACCTATTGGACCTTCAATGAAAAGTAAACGAGCAAGAGAAGAAGATTTCGACCTGTACACTATTGGTGAGAAGAATAAAGAACTGGAGCCGAGACTTAGAGAGGTGGAGAAGGCCAATGAAGCTCATAAATAGCCATAGAGGTCTTGAAGAGGTAATAAAAAGGAGCAGGATAAAGTGGCTAAGGCAGTGGAACTGTATAAGGCTTTCGAGGAGTTCGAGGATGAAGTGTTCGAAAGCTCCAAGGGTGCATATGATTACGCCTTTAGCCAGTGCCGCAATCTAATTAAAAATTATATCCCGAGGTAGATATCTCCAAGGTCACTCCAAAGGTGGCCGTCGAGATGGGTGTGAAGGGAGATCCTGAATCACCCCCAAAGCGATAAAGGAACTAGTGAAGGAGTCTAGTCGGTCTCCTACCAAGGTGAACGCAACTGAAGCTATCACTGTGGAGCCCATATCCGTGGTACCTCTAGCAGTGATTGAAGACCTCAAGACCATCAAGAAATCGGAGCCTACCCCAGCCACAGACCAACCCAAAAGGAACCAACTAAGGAGAGCTTCGATGCACCGGTGGTCATTCAATAGAGATTTCTTTCTTCTTGAGATGTACTGACCTGTTATGGGTCTTTTGTCATTCTTTCTTTTCCTTTTTTGGAACATGTAAAACCTGATGTGGGTTTTATTTTGTATCTTCTTTAAGTATCAATGCAAAAGATATTTTCTCAGACATACTTGAGTCATGTAGTCTAGCAAATTCCATCGCTTTTCAGGGTAAAATAATCACACATATCTTTGTAAATCAATAGAACCGAAATCTGATAACTAATTCAATAGAATCGAAGACTAGCAATCTTAAATTCACCCATCGTCAATTAATTAAAATGAAGGATTGGATGTACCTTCTTCGCATGACCGCAGATGTATCAAGTTTTAAAATTCAATCTGAAAATCAATACTTTCAGGAGAACCCAAAGATAATCTCGCTTTAGAGATCAATATAACATCATGTCGGTTCAAAATCGATGTAGGATCCCTTCGGTCTTGTGTCCGGCATAAATTATCGATCAATGGAGGGATCAAGTCCTTCGAGACTTTTTTAGATTGAAATTCAGATATGTATGCCCTTCGGGGTGTTCATGCCCTTCGGGCTTTACCGAATTGGAGTCTGAACTGATATCTGTATCTTTCGAAGCTTTATCAAACTAGAATCCAGTTTGATATCCATGCCCTTCGGGATTTTATCGGACTGAAATCCAGATTGATATTCATGCTTTATGGAGCTTTATCGGACTAGAATCCGAATTGATATTCATGCCCTTTGGGACTTTACCAGACTAGAATCTGGATTGATATACATGCCCTTCGAGGCTTTACTAAAAGAAGAGTGCCCTATAAGCCAATCATAAGTATGTTGCGATGGAACTTTTTTT
>KE507599.1:48002-58750 GCA_000441515.1 Elaeis oleifera
TTAGATAATAAATAGTCTTGATTAAATTTAATCAAATTAAAATTAATCAAGCTCAAGTTTCGATCAAATCAGGAATCGAATATCTTTAGCGATTAGGTCATCTCATAACCTAATCGGATCAAATCAAATTGAATTCAATTCAATTAGATTTGATCTAAACTTTAATGCTCAAACAAATTAGACTAATTAATAATCCAATCGCTAGTCAATCCTCCTATAATTCATCAACAATTAAAAATTAATTTATTGCAACTCTTGCACAGGGTTAATCATCAATTAAATCGACTATTATACCCTAGAACGATTCTTAATCGTCGATCAGCCACATGATCAGTTAGAAACTTCTTTTAAGTGTGATCTCATAGATTTGAACCTAAGCTGATAGTACAGAAATAATCTTCTTATACCAATCAAAGTGACCATCTAGCAATAGTACCCAACGTCTGGATAGGTCGAAATATTGCAAAGCAACATTCAAGAACCTATTGGTATTTGGTTACCATATAATTAATCTCTTTAATCCAAATGCTCAAGGTGACCTAAGGTTTAACTGTCAACTCTGAAAAGGTCATCTATATTGTATTTAATTTTCAAATCCATCATATGGATTACCCTGATCGAGATTTTACTGAATTGAAACACAGTGATGCATTAACTCTTACTTATTCAGAGGGATCAATTCTATCTTGATTCATATACCGACTTTGCAAGTACTTGATTGTGCCCAAAATTTTTATCACTGAATTAAAAATTTAGGTAGTCCGGCACCAAAGCACAGTGAGTTGCTTGCAAGTCACCGTGATGATCTCAAGTCAAAGGGATACTTATACCTATTTTTTTGCGAGCTACTTTTGACAGTAGAGTGTTCAGCAGTTGGTCATATTCAATGAGATATACTCCTATGTCTCATTTACATGCCATATCAGTACCTCCATACTTTTTGATTAAGAAGACAACCAATGTACATGGCACATAACGACCTACACTTGATATAGCTATCATCCTAATAATAGCATATCATTTGGTCATGAATAACATTTAAGGACTAAACGATATATCCTCCTATACCGATTCAAATAGTCTTAAGGACTTCATCACAAAACACAGGAGTTCAAATAAGATGTATACAGTGATGAGAAAACTAAATAATATTTATTAATTCAATAATTCATATACAATTATAATGATTAGCTCAACTGTCAATAGGCTGACAATTAATTTTGGAACATAATTTTTAATATATTGTTCTTAGCTCTGGAGAAGCTAGAAATCTCCTAGTAGAAGATTTCTCAAGCAAGAGTTATTTTACAAATCCTATCGATCCTGACAATTGTATGAATGGGTATGTTCTTTTCATTGTTAACTTTGAGCAACCACTTTACTAGTATCGATGTGCCATTATCGATTGTCATTCCCATGGCCTTAGGTTCAACCATCTGGGAGTCATTGGAAGAAGAAGAAGGAGGAGGAGGGAAAGGGGAGAAGAGGACTAGTGAGAGGAAAGAGAGAGAGGAGGAGGATGGCTAAAGCGAACCGGGAGCTGGCTGCGCCCTCCATCCCTTCTTCTCTTTCAATCTTGTCCTCCTCCCTATCTCTAATTTTAAATGAAAGCTTTTGTTATTTTTGATGTCATTTCTAAATTTTCCATGTTATTTCCATGGAGGCACTTTAATGACAAAATTGGATGGCAGTTGATGGCATACCAATATTGCAACACTTTACAAAGTATGCATATCTAATTACAAAAATAGAAGAATATGCTAAAGTTGAAAAGGATGCAAAAGTAGATATTATTCAATTATTATTCCTTTATTTTTAAATGATATGATTTTTCTTGATGTTTTCCATATTAATGCCACACTTTTAAAGCAAAATATGGCTAGCTAATATAATTTGTTAGAATAAATCATGTTAGAACAGAAGAGATCATTTGATACAAGAATAGTGACTTTGACATATTTTTTTAAAAAAATAGTCAAGAGAAAAAAAATGCAATCTATTTTTTTTTGGTAAAATGGATTGTTCATACAACTCTAATATGAATACATCCAAGAAGATCAGAAAAAAGAGTATCTCAAAAGGCTGTGGGAAGGTCCCCTACTCCCTCTGGTGTGCTTTGCCATATAAGAGGCTATCTAGTCGGCATCATTGTTGGCCTCATGATAGACATGATGAATCTTAATGGAAGAGCAACTACCCACTACACACTGGATATCATGAATAAGAGGGTGCATCACCGCTATCGACAGTTGCCCTATAGCTAGGCTACCATAGTGGCGAAGTCTCCCTGAATCAATAACCTCTCTACTGCTAGCCTCAGCCTCACAAAGATAATGCTTGCCCAATCCATCTACAGCTCAACCGTTGAAACCATACTACCAATAAGGTAACATCTGCCAGCAGCAAAAATTTAGAGTCAAGGCTATGAATCATAAATCCCATGCCTCCTACTACCACTAATACTACCATCAAAGTTGACCTTGAGATAACTTGGGGTGGGGCTCCCATGTGATGAACACCAATCGAATTGCTGCTAGAGTAGCTAGGGAGTTCCAAAGTCCCAAGTGGCTAGGGTCAGACCAATCGATAGATAATAAATAACCTCCATAGCCTGGACTAACACCCTTTCAAGAGTGAGTCCCTTGACTACCTTGCCTCCTAAAAAATGCCCCAATTTCTAGCCAACCAGTTGTTGTAGGTGATGTACACCACCCAGATGCCCTTAGCCTTGGATGAGTCACTCTGTATGGTCCTTCGACAAACCTTAAGAAGGATTGAGCTCGCTCCATAGGTGTAATAGTCAAAGTGAGAAGTTCGGCCCTCCTCCACACCTGTTTGGCTCTAGGGCATAGGAAGAGGATGTGGTCTACAATCTCCTCCATGCTACAACTAGGGCAAATCACCGAGAGATCCATGCCTCTAGCCCGCAAGAATGTTCTAGTCGGAAGACAGTGCCATGCCACCTTCCAAATAAACAAACTAACTCTTAGGTGGATATGCAACCTCTAGGTCCATGCCCTATCCAATCTCCTAGTCGGAGACTTGCTGTATGCCTTGTGTAAGTCCCTAGTCACCACTCTCAGAATGTAGGATGATCCCCATACTCTCACATTTGGGTTGGCATGCATAGGTATCATAATAGAAAGCATCCTCTCCGTCAGATCAACGCTGAAGATGTGAGATACTAAATCAACATTCTACCCACTTCCCCCAACTGGAACAGGTTGCACACGAGCCTCAACTCGATGATCTCCATGCTCAGGTGGGCCATCTACTCAAAGGTAGCTCAGTAATCCATGGATATCATAGGAGGTCAATCATCTGACCATCACTCACAAGCTATCTAACTCAGTTCAGAATCATCTGGGTCTCAGAGCAAATCTTTTCCACATAAAGAACCTACGTCGAGCTGGTTGGATGTCATTGCTAGTGGATCACGAGCCATACTTGACCCTTATTATCTCACTCCAAAGACTGTTTGACTATAATAAGCATCTAGCAGCATGTCTATCAATCAACATTTCATGTCTTGTCATTAGGGACTGGATACCTAGGCCCCCATCCCTGGTTGGCTAACAGATCATGTCCTATGCTAGAAGGTGGACACCTCTCCTACCTTGATAAGACCCCATAGAAAGCTTCTAAAATGCTGCTCACACCTTATCAACATGGTCTTCGGCAATATAGAGTGCGGCATCAAGTAGATAGGAATCGAGCTCAACACTGATCTCACCAATGTGATCCTACACATCATGGAAAGGCACCTAGCCCACCATCCCTCCAGTCGACCTTGGATCAGCTCCTCCATCCCAGTACACTCAACCCTTCAGAGCCTACACCTAGTGATTGGGATCCCGAGGTAATGATAGGACTTAGTGTGCTCCACAATCCCTAGTCACTCTCTGATCATCTGCCTCAAATGGCCCCGATCTTTGAACTGAAATACAGGATTAACTTTAGTAAGTTCACCTTCTGCCCAAAATAGTACTCCTCCAAAATCTGTTTAAAGCAGGCCGCAGTCCATGCAGTGGCCCAGCCCGCCAAGAGTTAGTCATCTGCAAACAAGAGGTGCAAAATTGATCTAGCTCCTAGGGCAGGCTTGTAGGGGTTGAGATCCCAATCCATGGTAGCTACCCACAGAGCCCTGGATAAAGTATTAGCATAGAGTACAAAAGATAGGAGGACAAGGGACAACCTTGGTGGAGGATAACTGTAAATGGGAAGTAGTTTGTTGGGGTGCCATTGACCAGAATTGCAAAAGAAGGTGACCCAAACAACCCATGATCCATCTGATCTACTGTCCATGAAATCTGAAACTCTCTAGTGTGTGTGCAAGAAACTACCAACTGATGCAGTCATAAGCTCTCTCTATGTTGAACTTGATGTCCATTAAGTCGGGGCCCTTTGTAAGTCATGCATGAACTCCTGTGCTACCATCATATTGTCAGAAATGCTGCAACCACAGACAAAGGCACCCTCCTTCGGATTGATAAGTCTAGGGAGAATCACTTTCATCCATCCAAACATAATCTTCACATAGGCCTTGTAAAACATAGTATAGAGATTGATGGGTCTGAAGTGGCCAGACTGTACATCCCATCTTTTCAAAAGGACAATGAGGTTCCCTTCCATCCTTCTAGCATGGATTCGGATGTTAAAAACTGCTGCACAGCCTCCACCACCTCACTCTAAATGATCATCCAATATTGTCTGAAGAAGAGATATGGAAATGCATTCAGTCTAAGAGCCTTATCCTCCAATATAGCATAAAAAGCTCTATGGACCTCATCTGCCATTACCAGACTAATCAGCATCTCGATATCCTGCATCGAAACTTAGTCAGTGGGAGAAGGAATAACAGAAAGCTCACCTCCCCAAGGTGCTCAATCCACCTCATCCGAAAGAACCAAAGGACCTCCTGTCTGATGTCCTCCTCACCCTCCAACTAGTATCCGTCATCCCTCAGCATCTAAATCTGATTGCTCTATGTTGTCTAGAAAGATAGCAATCTAAGAGGGAGGATGAATTGGGTTGTTTAAAAATTTTAGCAAGATTTAAAATCTCAAATAAATATGTGCTTAAAATTAATCTAGTTCATATGATTATGAGGTGAAGGCAATGTGCTACAGTAGAATTAAGATATTAAAAGTAGCAAAATAAGAATTAAAATAAATAAGACAAGCAAGAAAAGTAAGAAGATAAAGCACAACACAAACATAACCAATTTATAGTTGTTCGGTGTAACCCTGCACCTATGTCCACTCCCTAAAAGTCCCTTGAAAATTTTACTATAATCTCTCCGATTACAGTGTATTTATTTTATCTGAGATCACAAACAAATTTAGTTAATTTTTTAGGATCATCAATCACAATCTATACATCGATTATTTTTTGGGCTCACAATCAATTTAATTGATTTTTTGGACTATATACTGATTATTTTTTGAGCTCACAATCAATCCAATTAATTTACGGGCTCACCAATCAAAATTTAACAAGTCTAATTCAGACTTGGATGGGCCTAATTCTCAAGTTTCTTTCTTATAAAAAAATTATAAAAAAATAAAATATAAGATATAATTTTCAACATAGAAAATAAAATAAAAATATAAACTCGTTTGGGTATTGAGAAGAAGCTAATGATTCACTCTTTTGAAGCTTGACTTCTTCTTTAATTGATGCTTGAGAGGATATAAATAATGTTGAAAAGATCATCCTTTGAAAGCTCTCAAATCTGTGTACTTAATCTCTCTCTCTCTCTTTTCTTTTAAGGATATTCAATGAATCTCACCTTATTTGATGATTTTCTCTTTTTAATCTACTTGGTTGCCTTCTCAACTGATTCTCTAGCTCTTAATAGGTTTAGAAATTGCTAAAGAATAAGTTTTGGCTATTAAAAAGCTTGAGCTAGCCGTTGGAACCAAAAACTAGCCATTGAAAAGTATAAAAACTAACCATTGGTACAGTCCCCTGCTTGGGGTCGACTCCAGCTATTCTGAGGTTGACTCCAGCTCTTCAAGGGTCGAATTGAGCTACAATCCTAAAAATATAGTCTTCTATCTTCTCTAAGAGAATTGGCTCATTCTATTCATGAGTCGACTCAAGCCTGTGTCAGTCTTCTTCCAACATGCCAGAGTCGACTCTTCTTCTTCAGGGTCGACTCTTCTAAGTCAGATTTGTAGAATTTCATTCTTTGAAGTGCTTTGGCTAGGCATCCTTAAGAAAATTCTTTTATGGATGAATTCTTCAATTTAAGCATTTGAAAAATTTTACATTCATCTTTAAAACACATGATTAGTATCAATTATACTCAAAATTTTAGAATAATCAAAATCAATCATAGGGTCAACACTCTATCTTTTGATAATAGTTAACTAGTGGAAGAACTTGATATTTCTATCACCCTTTTAATCAACTGGATCCTAGATTTTTACCTCTAGAATACCTCCGTTGACTCAAAAGGGAGTGGTGCATGGTGAGTCTCCTCTATAATTCCATGAGGTCATCTCAATCAATCCCCTATCCTAGTCCTCCTTCCTCTGAAGCTCAGTGATGGTAGCCTCGATATCATCCAGCCTCTGAAAGATGTCACCAAATATTTTTGGTTCCACCGATGAAGTTTGCATCTCATTAGCTCCAATCTCTGAGTGATGCAGTACATCATATCATCCCATATCAAAAGCCACCATACCTGACACAGAATATGCCAGGAATGGAGGTAGGATAGCCAGAACTTCTCAAATTGAAAGGGCTCCGATTCAAGAGATCCAAGTCCATAGATATCGACACTGGATAATGATCTGATGCAATCCTAGAGAGATGGCAGACCTGATAACTCGAGAATATCTGGATTTAACTAGCTGTGCCAAAGGCACTATCAATACACTCCCAGACTCTCACACCACCCTGACAATTATTGCACAAGATAAATTTAGGGCTAGAGAAGCCTGGGTCTACTAAGCCATTCACCTTGATGAAATCATATAATTCTTTATCTCAATTCTATTAGTGAAAGGCCTGCCTCTCCTCTTCTCCTAGGCTCTATCAATGCAATTGAAGGCCCCTACCACCAATGAAAGAATATCTTGCTCAATCAATCTTGTCACCTCACTCCAGGCCACACACCTCTCCCTATAATCTGTGCTCGCATAGATACTAGATTAAAGCCAAGGAGGATTATTATTCTTAGAGAGCACAATGATCACATGCTAGTCATAGTTATGGAAGACATCCATATTAACCCTCCATTCCTCCAAGACACAATGATATCCCTAAATAACCCATGAGACTCGATTACATAGATCTCCCACGTCCTTGGGAATCTTTGTCTAGCATGGGTGAGGCTCCTATCAAACAAGCGGCTTTCAAGCAGTACATAGAGGTCAAGACTATGAAGATACATAAGTCTCCTAAACATAGACATGAAGGAGGGTTTCTCGGCCCTCGGGTGTTTCACATTGGCACCTTCATGGAAATCAATCAGTGGTGAGGTGCCGCATTCCGTTCCCCTAGTACAATCATTAGAACCTACATCCAACTCCTTCTCCGAACAAGCATTGAAATCCAGCCCATCTTTCTCCAAGGTGGCCTTCAATTTGGCCACAACCAGCTCCTAGCCTAGTTGCGATTGAAGGCCCAACCTACCACCAACCATGCCCTCACCCTCAGGCTTCTTCCCCATGTCAACCACACTAGCTGGGGTTTCCTCCTTGGAAGATTTGCCCTCACCTAACTCCACCTGAGAGGATGGTTGCTGGGCCCCGAAGTTGCCGGTGGCACCAGTTGGTGGTGGGAACAAGGCCAACTACGGCTCGAAAGATGCAACACTCAAATCCTTCTGACAGTCGATGGAGATAGCATCCACCATTGGTTCACCTCCCTCCAATGATGGTTGATCGCCGCCCTTCTCCTCCCCTCTGACTTGGTTGTACCTGGGCCACACCTTGATGCCATCACCACATCCTTGCCCTCCATGGTTGATGTGGTCCTCGGTTTGATCCCAGATGCCACATAATCCAAGTTGTTGACTGGCCCAGACACCTGATCATTCCAAACCAACATCCCCCATGGCCTTATGGGCCTTCTCCATGCTTCTAGCCTATTTAAGTTTGAAGGAGCCTGCCTCTCTCATCATAGTATTATGCAAGCTTGTGCCCCCTCTTGTTCAGGTCGGCCCCTCCTTTGATGGGCCGAGATCCAAAAAGGTTGAAAAAGCTGACCCAGCCCCTATTCTGACTCGATTGAGTACACTCATCTGAGTTCTGAGCTAGTCAATTTTTGTTAGGTGATTTGCGTCAAGCCATCTTAGCTGATTTTGTCACCCATCTGAGTCGGGTGGTGACTCGGTGGAACCCAGCATCTCTTTCTACAAACTCGGTCTGGAGAAGGATGAGTTAGAACCTGATGACTTAGCCTCTCTTCTTAGATTCAGTCTGACTCTGGGGGCCGGCATTTGTCGAATTTGGGATGTGATGATCCAAGGATCCAATCATGGTTGACTGTTGGTCACTGGAGTAGTGACCTTGCCATCCACAAACTAGACCTCCGATTCCTTCTCCTCTATAGGTTCAACCCCTGACCTTCGGCCCATCATGCCGGCATCCACGAAATCGATAGGTTGTAGAGGGCTGTTGCTACCATCCAAGCTTGGCTCTGTTTGGAATAATTGGTGGCCACTATTCGCGTACCTTAGTCGGCCGCAAAGGTAGCAAACGATCAAGATATTCTTGTAAATGAAGGCTCGCCAAAAAATCGCTTTCTACCCCTTGATCAAAACTCCAGGCTTCAATAGCTTCATGGCATCAAGGGCGACTCACATTTTAGTATAACTAGTCTTTCGGATTTGGTCGGTGAAGTCGTTGGTGGCAATAGTTCTCCCATCTTTGATGTGATATCCAAAATTCTTGATTCCTTCCGGTATTCAATGCTTGGTGGCAATAGTTCCCCCGTCTTGAACACTTACCTCATTTTCGGCAATGATTGGTCCACGAATCCGATGAGGACAATCAATGACTTTCAGGAAGTAGAAAAAGAGAAGAACTTCGGCGAACCTCTGATTTAGGGCCTCGATCTTTAACGAAAAGAAGAAGAAAACCTTCTTGTCTTTAAATGGACCTGGAAAGGAGTCCACTCCTCTTCGGAGTCGATTTTTGACTCCACTTAAGAGTTGATTGGGGGAAGAACACTCCCACTAGAAGTTATCTATCATTTTTTTGTTTTTGCTTTAAAAGTTATATGAATTTTGTTTGGGCACTTTGGCATTCTTTCTTGTGGCTGGCCAGCCGAATGGATTGAATCCAGTTCAAATTGAGGCCTTATTGGGCTAAGATATTACACGTCTTACCTTATTGTTCACTGCAATGCAAAAATGGAAGGATAGGAAATAGGCATGTAAACTCTCCGCAAAAGTAGATGATGTCACCATCAAAATCAAAAAGATTATCCCGCGAAGTGTAGAAGAAATAGTTGTCGCCTATACCACAACACAACGATACCCCAACTAAAATATTTGAAAAGGCTGCTTGAAAGGTGACAAGTGTCTTCCCGGCAAATAACATGATGTCTACAATAATAGAATACTCCAAGTCTTAGCGGTCATTGATCAACCTCCACTTTCCGCGCTTGTCGATTGGCCATCGCCAGACCGTTTTTTATTTGATCAGCGACACGAAAACATCTCACACAACCGTTTTTTATTTTTCGGTAGAAGCACAACCGTTTCAACGCAGGGCACAAACACATGCAACCAGAAGTGCAATTGTTCTAGCCGGCTCTACCAAATAATTTATGGACACATTAAACTAGTAATGCTATATATACCGATGTACAAATTGTTGTAATCATGCGATTCAATGTATAAAGATTTAATCCTCCGTCTATCTTCTTTTGTTTCTTTATATTATCATGGTATCAAAACACCTCCCATGGCCCGAACAATTTTCTTCATCTCTATATTTATCTGTTCTTTGTTTCCCACTCGCACATCCAGCTGCAACTGCCCACGCGTCACCATCACTGCTGTTGGACCATGCCACCTCTTGTCGCCGTCAGTCAACTTGTTGGTCATGGAGCAGTCATTTACCAGTCAGTGGACGGCTGCTTATTCTATCAACTTCAAAAATTTAGATTTTTAGAATAAAAACTTAATTATAAAATTATAAATTTATTATTAAAAATTAGCGACAAAAAAA
The DNA here is from genome assembly GCA_000441515.1 of Elaeis oleifera. NCBI lineage: Eukaryota > Viridiplantae > Streptophyta > Magnoliopsida > Arecales > Arecaceae > Elaeis > Elaeis oleifera. Next base: position 58,193 of record KE507599.1, read on the forward strand.
TATGGTCACCTTAGATGATTGCTAAAGATACTGCGGTTAAAAATTTCAGTAATTAAAATATAAATTATCAAAAAAATATTATTATCTCCATAACTACTATTCATAAGCCATCAGCGTTTGAAGGCTCCAACAATAGATTTGATCTCATCTATCATCTTGTAGTTTGCTGATCTATTCATCGCCACTAATCACATTTTGATCCCATTTATTATGCACCCGCTCACGCTGAATCACTGACGATCCAGTTCAGCTTTGTTTGGATCCATGTGCCTCCATTTTGATTTGGTTGCTTTACACACAGGTTTCTTTATAACTTCTTGTTGCTTTTCCTTGAGTTTCTATTTTGGCAACAATTATATATCTACTAATGAGAAATATTTTGAGATTTTCAGTGTCTTTGAGATTATCTTAAAAATACTTTTTTTTTAGAATATAATGTATAATATAATGAATCCTTATTTTTATCTTTCTTGAATCGTTTCAAAAATTGTAATCCAATTGTTGGGATATACCGACCGACCCCGACGCCGACTCACCGACCCGACTCCGACTCCGACT
>KE507599.1:66641-81003 GCA_000441515.1 Elaeis oleifera
AACTCATCCATACTGATATATGTGGACCAATTTCTTCAATATCTTTGAAGAGCATCATTATTTTTAACCTTTATTGATGATTTAGCAGAAAACTTAGGTGTATTTCTTGAAGGAGAAGTCTGAAGCATTTTTCACATTCAAAAATTCAAAGCTATGATGAAAAAAGAATGTAACTACTACATCAAGACTTTGCGATCCGATTGTGGCGGCAAATTCACATCCAAAGAGTTCGAACATTTTTGTGAAGAGCATGGCATTCGACAACTCTTGACGGCACCTATTCCCCCAACAAAATGGAGTGACGAAGAGAAAGAATCGGATCATTCTTAATATGGTTCGAAGTATGTTAAAGACGAAGGTCATGCCAAAGAAATTTTGGACAGAGGCCATGAATTATGCAGTCTACTCGCTCAATTGATGTCCTACCAATAGCCTAGAGGACATAACTCCATAAGAGGCATGGAGTGGAAGATAATCTAGTGTCTCACACTTGAAGATATTCGGGAGTATCGCCTATGCTCATACCCCAGACCAAAAAAGAATGAAGCTTGAAGAAAAGAGTAAAAAGTTTATCTTTATCGGGTATGATGCTCGATCTAAAGCTTATAAGCTCTTTGATCCAAAACTAAAAGATTCATATTAGTAGAGATGTGGAGTTTCATGAAGATGGTATGTGGAGTTGGCAATCAAATAAAGAGCTATTTTATGAAGAGAAGGAAGAAGAAGAGAAAGAATCAAAGGTGTATTTTGAAGTTTCTTCACCACATCATCTTCACATTCTAAAGTATCACCTCTTTTGGATGATAGTCCAATGCAAAGGAAGACAAGGAGTTTGCAAGAGCTATATGAGGTAACAAACGAACTTAATCTCGTTTGTCTTTTGGCTAATAATGAAAATATTTCTTTGAAGATGCAATACAAAATAAGATTTGAAAAGCTGCCATGGATGAGGAGATCAAAGTAATAGAGAAAAATGATACTTGGAACTTACTACTCTCCCGAAGGTCATAAATCCATAGATGTTAAATGGGTTTACAAAAGAAGAAGAATGTTCAAGGACATATAGAGAAGTACAAAGCAAGATTGGTAGCTAAAGGCTACAAGCAACAAGCTGGTATTGACTATGAAGAAGTATTCGCTCCGGTTACTCGCATAAAAACTATAAGATTGCTCATCTCTATTATAGCACAGTTTAAATGGTCAATTCTTCAAATGGATGCCAAATCAACTTTTTGAATGAAATTTTAGAAGAAGTCTATGTGAATCAACCTGAAGGATATGTGAAGAAGGATCATGAAGAAAAGGTCTTAAAGTTAAAGAAGACACTCTATGGCTTGAAACAAGCACCTAGAGTATGGAATAGTAGAATTGATGCATACTTCAAAGCTAATGACTTCATGCAATATCCATATGAGCATGCCTTATATATGAAGAAGAAGAATGAAGATATATTATTTGTTCCTTGTATGTAGATGATCTTATTTTATAGGAAGCAACCCTCAAATGTTTGAAGAATTCAAGCAAGCTATGACCCTAGAGTTTGAGATGACAGATTTGGGGCTTATGTCATATTTTCTCGGCTTAGAGGTCAAGCAAAACAATGAAGGCATCTTATTTTTCAAGAAGCATATGCAAAAGAGATTCTTAAGAGGTTTAAGATGGGAGATTGTAAGCCAATAAGCACCCCTATTGATTGTGGTGTCAAACTATCAAAATTTGAAGAAGATAAGGTGATAGATCCTACTCTTTATAAAAGCTTAGTTGGAAGCTTAAGATATCTCATATGCACAAAACCGGATATTCTATATGGAGTTGGCTTATTAAGTCATTTCATGGAGGAACCAAAATCTATACATTGGAAGGCCGCAAAAAGAATTCTTCGTTACATCCGAGGTACTATATCTCATGGATTAATATATTCTCCTTCTTATGATTTTCGGCTTTTTGGTTATTCGGATAGTGATTGGGGAGGAGATTCGGATGATAGAAAGAGTACAATCAGATTTATTTCTATATGGGTGATACGGCATTCACTTGGCTTTCTAAGAAGCAAGCTATTGTGACTCTTTCTACTTGTGAGGCAGAATATATTGCGGTATCTTCATGTGTTTACCATGGCATATGGTTTAGAAGATTATTACAAGATATCTATTTCTCTCAGATTGGTGCTACTAAGATATATGTGGATAGCAAGTCGGCAATGGCGTTACAACTATGAGGTCTTGGTTTTGTTAGAATAGTTGCAGTGGCTGCCTAAGGGCTTTTGGCCTGCCAGTCACTGGAGCTAATGCTACTCTGAAACATTTTTTTCCTTTGTTCAATTTAATGTGATAATCTTTAAATTTGTACCATCTGTCTGAAAACTGTCAGTGCAAGATGAGTAATGTTTCTGATTTTAGTGGTGTTGATTTTTATGGTGCCTTTGGGAGGATGCAAATGATGACAAACCCTCAGACTTGTTCTGGAAACATTTGCAGTGGCCATCTGATAGCTTTCACCTCGGCTTGAGAGCTTGTGCTGCTGAAACGTTCCATCCCTGGATGTGCAAGGGAATTTCTGTATAAAGAATCAGCTTTTGTTTGTTGTAGCAGTCCTAGATTGTTTATGTATATTTTGCTGATTGTTTGGATGCCTATGCTTAAATATATGTTCATATAGAGTTGCCTGCAAATTTTAGTTGAGTTAGTGGTTGCTTTTGAATTGACATTTTCTCATCTATGAGTATTAATTAAAATAAATCAGCAAGTAACTGCAAGTTCATGGTTCCTTGGAGCAGCTGGCTGAGAGGTTCACTGTTGTTTCCTTGGATATTTGAAATCAGCCAGCAGTAGCTCCTGGAATTCATCTCTAGAAAGCTCATTAAATTTCATTAATTTTATGATCGACTGTGTACTAATCTTGATGCTTACATTTATGTCTGTATGTTACAACTTGATCTTTACATCTGATTCAGTTAGATGATGATACCAAGTCTATGAACACTAACCTGTTTCTCATGACATCCGATTCTGTCAATGTTAATGGTTGTTATCTGAAAGATTGATTTGATACTGACAACTTCGGGACTACACGTCTGCCCTCTGGCTTTCTCATTTTTAGCCTTAGGGATGAACTAGTCCCTTACATCTATTCTCCCTTGCGCTTCACCATGTCAGCCATCTTTTCTCTGATTTTTGCTGACAAAATTTTGGGGATATATGATTGATTTATGATGCTTTCGTTGGTTCGCTGCATGAGTTACGTGCTTTTTTTTTGAAAAAAAAATCATGTGGCAATTCATTTTGTCGTTTTTATACAACATGTTATTCTTAAAGTTGAGCATTAGGGCCTTTTTGTTGTAATCTGAATGCCATATGTTCATTCTCATTAACAGTTTTTGTAAGACAATTCATGCTTCTTTTCTTTGAAAGAATCTTGTTTCAAGTTGTGGCTGAGTAAATAGTGTTTACCAACATGAGTTTCTAATGGCCTTAGTAGATTAAATCCAATGGAAATTTGCCTCAGCTAGTGATCAAGTATAAATTGCATAGATTATTCTTTGTCAGTTTCTCTATTATTGAATAATTTGTGAATATTTTTTCTTTAAATTTGGTGCTACAGGATCACTTTTCCATTAGGCATGTTTTCTATTCGTCATTGATACCTTGTGATTGATTATGAGGATAGGTATCTTTAGGAATCTTCTTGTGCATCTTTCTACAGGTTACTAGAGAATTGATTTTTAGAGTCTAGCAAGGTTTCCTTGATCATGTAAGATAGTTTGGATTTTGGTTTCAACTTTTCTGCTTGCGATATTAGCAGTATAGAATGGATCGGTTTCTTTTCATTAATTATTTCATTATTTTGTGTTTCGGTGATGCCCGTTGTTGATTCTTTGTGTAATATCACAATTAGCATTGTTTTATTTATTATTTAACGATAATATTGCATTGTGAATGTGTAACGCAAATAAAGAGTGTGGGTGATGGTCGTGTTAGTGTTTTTCATCCGGTTCTCTTTTGCACAAAATTTTCTCGTTATATAAATATTCATCGTTAATGAGAATGAAAATGGATGATTGTTGCTTGATTGTAGACATCCTCGTTCCACGACGTTGGTGATTATATGCCTATTTGTGTTCAATATCATCTAAATATTTTAAATTAATATTCTTATTATTGCTTGCTCATCTTGTAGGATGCACGAGCATGAGTGGATGAAGGAAAAGAGGTTGTATTAGAAGGAGTTGGAAAAGTAGATAAAGTAGTCACAGAAGCATAACCAAGAGATGAAGAATGAGATTGTAGACATTAAGGTGCAGATGGAGCTTCAAAAAGCATAAATAGAGCTTCAAAATATACATATGAAGCGTCAACAAAGGATTTTGGAAGCTCTATAGCATCACAAAATATCTCTTTATCAAATTTATGACGTAAGTTACTTAAGTTGTTTCTTTAATGCATCCCTAAATCTTTTTGTAAGTATAATGGAATAATATATGTATTTTGTTAGTGTAAGGCACTTAATTGATTTTATTTTTCTTTTTGGCAGAGATCCCATGACTCGAGGACTTGTGAAGATGTGATTTTGAGAACATATATGGCAGAAGGGTCTTATGTGCTTTGGGTTGTCGGCTTATGAACTCATTTGTTTATTATAAATAATTGGATAATGAGTTTGTTTGCTTTTGATTGGAAGCAAATTGGTAGCTTAGATGAAAACTTATTATTTTTTGGTAGAGACATGGTCTCTTGGTGCTTTTAGTTGGAGACGTCATTTCTTTGGATGAAGATAATTAATTTTTAGATTATAAACTTTGTGTGTGGATTCATTTTGATTATGAATTGCATATGAGTTCATGCTTTAGTTGTTGAATGATTCGTTGACTGAAAATGGATGATTTACTTGATATTTGAATATATATTATAAAGTATAATATTTTATGGAGGTTATAATTGAACTGTCAATGAAGCAAAATATGACCATCGTAAAACATTCTTATTTCGCAATGTTAGCAAAATTGTTCCACGACATTAGGGAAACATCGCGAAAGATCCTCGCTCCACGATGTTGGTGAAATGTCGTGCAATCATTAATGATCCGTGATGTTTGGGAAACGTCATGACATATCCTCATTCTGCGACAGTTAGGAAACATCGCGAAAGATCTTTGTTCTACGACGTTACTGAAACGTCGCTTAAGCAACCTATATTTTACGATGTTTGGTAATACGTCGTATTTTTGACGTCCTTTTCATGATGTTTTGGGACGAATGTCGCAAAGGACCATTAGCGACGTGGCTAGCGCGACGTTCTTGGCAACGTTATGCTGAACGTCGTGAAAAGACTTCAGTGACCTTCCGAGGGACTTTTGGCAATGTTCTTAACATCGCAGAAAATCCTTTTCTTGTAGTGAAACTCAAGTTGGCTTCCATCTTAAGTTTGAGGGAAGGGGTGTACACATAATATCAGCCATTTTTTTTTACAACACATTCATTATGGTATTGTATAGCTGCCTTCTATTTCCTCCACTGATCGGATTGCAGATATCATCACTAAGGTCATCCATTCAGATATTTTCAAGACTTAGTTCCAAACTCAAGCTAGATTCCATCTTGAGTTTGAGGGAGATGGGTGTTCACATAATATTAGCTGGGATTTCTAGTTAACATAACATTAGCTGAGATTTGCTAGGTCAGGTCTAATGTATTCATTGTGTATGGATTTACTTTCCTTTGTTAGCTACATAGGCTATCTAGAGCGGCCGGTGATCATACTGTTGTCAACACACAATTCAATATACAGAGATTTCATCCTTTCTCTTTCTTTCTTCGATTTTTTTTTCCTATTATCATGTTTATAACAATATCTCAACCAAGACTCAAATTAATGGGTAGTGATGTGCTGTTGAGATTAGTCCAGCTACCTTCATCTCCCAGAATAAATGTTTTTAATTGTATAAACAGAAAGAAATCACAGAAGCAGCCATAATATTTAGTCTTATTGTCTATGATAAACTTTAGTTTGTAACCATAAAAAAAAAAAAAAACTTTAGTTCACGTGCCAGAACTCGAGATTGTACATGGTTCACTAATCGTCAAAGTCTTGCTCACTGAATACCTGTTCTCATCATGAGATTAGCATCAAAAATTCTAGAAGCTTAAAGTATGACTAAACATTATCAAATATGGATACTAATAGAATCGTCCTAGTTTCCAACACCTTTTAGTCTTATTATTATGTTAAACACTTCAATGGAGGCTAAGAGATTCTGTGAAACATCTGGGTTTTTCGATGCAGGTTTCTCTATATTATATTGTGAGAGCCAGTGGTTTTGGTGAAACCTCTTCGGCAACAAGAAAGAGACTAATAAAATACAAGTGGGGAACCTTAAGAAGGGATCTAGCTGGTAATATGGCATATTATAGGCTTTGAAGATACGCTTCATTATCTGAACAGTAAAAAGAGATCTGCTTCATTTCGAACATGTTCGAACTTACAACTTGTGCATTCTAATAATTCGAGTTTATAATTAACAAAAATGGTCTTCTCTTTTCTTGGTAAATTATGGCTTCGTCCAAAGATAATGACAAATGATTGAGCTGTTTTTTGATTATGTAATGGTGGTATAACAATCTCAGGCAAAGCAGCTTTCCCATATTACTAATTGCAACAGTTCTTGCATTTTTGTTCTTTCTTTTCTTTCTTCATCATTTGGGACAATACAAACAACTTGATGGCATAATTCTAACTTTAGAGAGCTAAATAGCTTTTGTCAAAATAGGCTGCACATATAGCAGGCAAAAGCCTAGTAAAACTAGTCTAAGATATGAATTTCCTGCTCAAAAACAAAGATGTAGGCCTATTGCTTATGGAGGTGCACTGAAACATGTAAAAATCTAAGCCAATTTTCATCAAAAAGCCCATGCTTCTAAGCACTTTCAATCAACCCTTAATCAATCAGCTAAACTTCCTTCCTTTCTAAGCTTCTAAAGTCATTGTTGACCTTTTCACTGCAGGGCATCGTTGATGATTGTGAGCCACAAGAAGCAGAGTGTGTGAAGAACTTTATCACAATGGCAGTGGTAGCATTGAGACTCCTTGACAGAAAAAGATGATCCAAGAAAAGATGATACCATTTTTCTAATGACTGACTATGATTCAGCCTATTATTGCATGAAATTTGTTGGGAGCACGTGTGTGAAAATCATCTACAATATGCATCTGAATATGGAGCCATCATTGTGTTTGTTTCTTTTCTCAAAGATGGATGACAGATTTCAGATTTAGATAGCATATATTTACATTCTAAGACATGCTAAGCTTTGTGTCATACCTCTGATCCGAGATCGCGAGCCTAAAGATCATAGCAATCACCACATACATAGAGAACTCTCTTCACAAAATATTCCAGACACGATATCAATACATTATAGTAGAATTAATAAATTAAGTCTAAAATTTAACTAATTAAAATCAACTTGAACCTCTTTCAAAATTTCAATGATATTCAAAAGATCTCACATCAATTAAATCTTAAATAATAATCTTATAAAATATAATAATAAATTTATCTAAACTTGATTGATATCGTCGACTCTCACGTCTAAAGTCGCTCCCAAACAGTACCTACATTCATAGTTAAGAATCTGAATCTGAAAAGAAGATGAGGTAATGAATTTGATAGCCTAGTAAATAATAAATATCTCAACTAGATATTTCAGATACTATTATAAGATATGATATTCAAAATTCAATGCCATGAATAAATATAAAAATATATTCCATGCTAATTAGTATAAATCAAATTCTTTCAAATATTCATGTACATGCCATCGAGGGAGTGGCCTGGCAGAATGGAACTTGGCTTCCATGCACGTGACTCGGGTTCAAGTCATGACGGATGCTGGGGCTTCGATTAAATGGTTGGTCCATCAGATTTCGGTGGCGCTGGAGTGACATACTCACTCGTTGGGTTTGCAGCCTTTGACTATGATCACACTTATATCTTGTGATGGGCTAAAGTAAAAATAATCAGAGTGCCAACATATAACCCCCATTGATAGGTTCTACTAAATGCCAATATATAATCTCCATTAGCAAGGGGTCCACTAAATACCAATATATAACTTCTATTGATAAAGTCTACTGAACACCAATGTATAACCTCCATTAGTAGAATCTACTGAACATAGTTTGGCCAAGACTTTAAATTTGATGCATAAATGAAAATATTTTTGCAAGGTAATATATATGTCATTATTCCAATCAATATATGCATATTTTGTGATAAATAAATAAATCATAATTTTTTAAAAAGCTCAATATTTGCAAATCACTCTCGATTCAAATATAATTTCATGAATTATATATAAATCAAAGACTAATTATTACTTTCAAATAAATTATGATATATCTCAAAAAGATGGTTCATTGCTTATCTCTGTAGAAACAACGAATGGACATATTCAATCAATCGCAAGAGAGTCCTTCAGAACCTATTGTTCAAATATATTCTTGTATGTTAAGCCACAACTAATTAAAACTAAAAATATAAGTTTGACACCCTCATCGGGCTGGCAAAGCACTAGCACCCAACATCGCAATCGACCTAATTAAAATTATTTATCTGATCATGTTTGGACTAAAATATTGATGGTTTAACAAATATCAAGGATGATCAGATCTAGTAGTGTCCAAAAAGAACTAGACTAGAGGCCAATATATTATTTGGTGATTAGGGATCAATTTAATTAAATAGCTTCATCTAATTGATCAAGATCATTTAAGATATAATGACTCAATAAAGATCAGACCTTTTCGATGCTCGACAAGAATTCAGGTGGTGTGTATATATTGCCTAACCAATAGGATGGTTTAAAGTCTCTCTATTAGGTCAACTTAGATTTAAAGCTACAGAACTAGTTCATTAGATTCATAAATCATGTAGAAAGAGAACATCAAAAGAGAGAGAAATTAACAAGATAGAATAGGACTAATCGGATGACACTGTCCGACAATTCGATCGATCTGATTAAGGTGATTTAATCAAATCATAATTGAATTAGTATACAAATAGTTAATAAAATCATGGAGATCAAATTTAGTGGTATATGATCCGGCTAAGATGGGTGCTGGTATGCTATTCGGTGATGATGGATTAAGATCCTTTCACTATGGTCATTCTAACTCATTAAGAATCTTTTCAAATATCTAGATAATCCTAAGCGAGAGAAACAATCTAGAGAAATAAATTATAGAGAGAAATTAGAGAAAGAAACTGAAGAGAAAAACTAGGGAGAGAAAAGAGGGAAGAGAGTGTTGAGAGGGAAGGGGAGAGAGAACTTTCTTCTCTCTCTTTTCTTCTCTTTTCTTTCTTTTCCTCTCTTTTTCTTCTTTTTTTCCCTCTTGCTGTTTTTTTGTCCTTGGCGGAATAGGGGATTGATGTTCCCCATTTTTTCTCTGGAATGGAGACCACGACCGATGTAGCTGGGGTTGGTAGCGACAGCCGGTGCTTCCCTTCCAGATGATCGACAGTGATGAATGGCACTGAAAATCATATAGAAGGACTATAAAAAATATAGTTATTTTTTGAAAAGTTTTCCGACAATTGTCGGTCGAAATAAAATATCTAAAGTCTTAAGAAGAGGGAGGAGAGGGTTAATTAAAGTTCTTGAAATCTTACTCGTCTTTCTGACGGTGGTTGGGTCCCAATTTCCAATAAACAAGGTGGAACACTTCCAGAAGAAGAAGGAAGATGGATACCTTCTGGTGATGGCTAGTGGCTATCGCTGCTTACATTCGAAGGGAGGCTTGATACCCTTTTAATGGGATGGAGGGAGGAGTCCTGGTTCTCCTCGACATCAGACTCCTCCAGTGATTTTGGGAGGAAGGAGACTCCTAATATTTTAATGCTTTAAACTTTGTGTCGGATATTTTTTTCGCTGCTCTAAGATTCATGCCACTTAATTGGGCTAGGTATCACATTTTGTTTACATCATTTATTTCTTGCTAGAAAATGAAGGAGAGAATTGTTGCTCGGTTCATTTCTTCATTGCCAAGCAAGAGCTATGCAAATTACATTACCTGGAAAAAGAAAAGCCAGTAGTTGGATTTTATGACATCAATAAGTGTAACTAACAAATAGTTCATAAATTTCATATTTTTTAGTTTAATGTTTTGACTTTATCTATTTATTTATTTTCTTGTAGTAGGAGGAGTCATAATTTTATTGGTAGAAAACTTATAGAACTCTCTCTACATTACATGGGGTGGTCTATTTAGGAGTTTGATCAATCAATGTTGCCACTTTATTATGTGTGGCACGGAATAAGCAAGCATATATACATCATGAACACTTATTATAGCATTTTCTCATTGCACTGGAAACCATTTCTCTCGTCATACTTTCACAAGTTGTGATGCAAATATGAATTTATCATGAATTGCAAAATACAAAAAATTGAAACTAGAATAATGGATTGATGCAACATGTTTTTTCTCTGGTAACTATTTTGAATCCTTCACATCCAAGAAGTCAATGGACGTTAGCACATGTAAAAGGTTTGAAACATTGCAACCACTAGTCAGATGAGGTCACTTATCTGCTCGCTATTTTCGATGCCTGAGATAGTGAATCAAGATCTCCATACTATAAGAAAAGTCACATACACTCATGCTTTTAGTCACATAAAATACATATATGGGTAAAAAGTCAAATTCTAAAAATAATTGTATATACCCATATTGTCAAAGGTGAAAATGCTATAATTAATTTTAACTTACATTTTAATGATTAAACGTGAGTAAATCAAATTTACTAATGGATAAATATTAGGGTGGCAAAAGTGATCCGACCCATCAATCCGACCGCATTCGATCCATCATAAAGGATCTGGGTTTGATCTAAATGGGTTTAGGTCATAAATGGGTTGATCCACTTAATCCGTTTATTAAATGGGTCGGATTTGTGTTTAAATTTCTCAACATGTCCAACCTGTTTAACTTGGTTATGATTTTTATTTAAAATTATTTGGGCTTGTGGCTATGTGGATTCTTGGTAAAATTTAAGTAGCCCGCCTATGTAAATTTTGGTCCGTTCCCATGGTGATCCACATTTTATATTTTCTATTATTATTTTTTTGGTAAGCTCCACAAGACCCTTCTTTTTCCGTCGCCCTCCTTTTCCTCTTCTATTTTTTGTGGTAAGTTCTCACCTCCCACCTCCCAACCACCACCACTGCCTCTCCAAACCCCTCCAATCCCAGGCCCACTCCCTCCTCTCTCACCAAATCCCGTCTATTCCTCCTTGCGGTCCTTCCCCAAATCCCTCCCCTACCTTCCATCTCTTTGTGGCACTTTCTGCCCGATCTTCCCCATCTGTGGTATGCTTGAACTGGTTCGAGCCGGTGGAGGTGCTTCGGCTCCTCCTCAAGTGCCACCACACCTTCCATGTTGAGTATGTCGACACCTGGCTCGATGCCCACTTCACCTACCCCTCTGCTGCATCCGTGTCAACCCCAAAGATGTCTTCCTTGTCCCTCGATTGGACCCCAACCCTCCCTCCTCTGGTGGTGGAGGCAAGCCACTGCGAGATAGCAAGACCACCGATGACGACACGACAACGAACCTGATGCCATATGGCTGGCGAATCTTCGATCGGTGCTCCTCCATCGATGAGAAGTGCAGCAACTCACTCCAGATCATCATCCATCGGGCCGAACCCGCTAATAGGAGGTCGGCTGATTGTGCAGCCGCATGCGATGACGTACTCGATGGGGGTTTCGAATGAGAAGTGGGAAGGTCCGATAGGATGGGCTTCTCTTGCCAGTTGATAGGGAGGAGTTCGAGCGGTGGTACAGTCATCGAATTATGGTCTCGGGTAGAGGGGCAGTCGGGCCGAGAGTATCGAGTGGAGGGTGGTTGGGCCAAGACTGCAGTAATGTAGGTGAGGATAGAGCGGGGTCGGGCAGAGGGGGCGGAGGGGCAAGTGCTTCTTTTACTACCCTTTATTATTTTCAGTAACTTCTTTATCCTATTTGTGCTCTTTCAGAGGGAAAAGATGAGGAGGTTGAACTAGAGGTGTTCAACTTTACCGGTGCTGGAGGAGTTGCCTTATCCATGTATAATATTGATGAGGTGAACATGTAACATTTTATTCACTGATGATATTAACTAAATACTATCTTGTTGCTGCTGATATTTATTCTCTATCACATGTTTCATACAGTCAATTCATGCCTTTATTGAATCTTCAATGGTTACTGCTTACCAGAAAAAGTGGCCACTTTATCTTAGCACCAAAATACCATTTGAAAAATATGGTGGAAGGTACAGATCATAGTGAGCATCTCTTGACGTGTTTATCAAAGGATCATCCAACTGTTAGCCTTATTGTTTATCATCTTCTAAATCTGTAGCAGTTATTGGTGCTTACCGTTTTTGTTGCATATTTATTCCATCCTGCAGGTTTAAGGACATATTCCAGGAGCTATATGAAGCTGAATGGAAATCCAAGTTTGAGGCTGCAGGAATTTGGTGAGCTGTCTCTAAATGCTTAGTGTTATTGGTACATTCAAATCCATGTAGTTTGTATGTTATGGTATGCGATATTTAACAGGTATGAACATCGCCACATTGATGACATGGTTGCCTATGCACTTGAGAGTGAAGGTGGCTATGTATGGGCTTGCAAGAATTATGATGGAGACGTACAGAGTGATTTCTTGGCTCAAGGTTTGAACTTTTTCACCATCCATCATATTAGGCACTTCTGTTTTACAAAGAATGTGTTCTTAATGCAAAAGTGAAAAATAGTTTTATAAACTATTTGCTGTTGGCTTTTGCAAATCAAAGCTGGGGATTAGTTTGTCTTAATCACCAGATTCTTTCCCCTGTATTTCCAAGTTTTGGATCCCTTGGTCTGATGACATCAGTACTGATATGCAGTCTTCTAGCAAATCTGGTTGCTTGTCTGTGGAAAATATATCTTTATATTTTTGTATGGATCTTGGTTTATTTGAATCTATTCATGGTGGGAATAGCATGATGGGTGGTTTTAGAATATGGATTGCAAACTATGCTTCTTTAATATATTGAGGGTTCTAGAGGGTTGTAAAGAAGAAACATGATGCCTTTTTTTGATTGAAATGAAATCATGCATTCTGAATTCAGGACATCAATGCATAGTTATTAACTTTTGTGATAGTTTTTATCACAACTTCTCTATCACTGGTTTATGTTATTCCTTATCTGTTTACTATTTTAAGTCTTTATTTTGGAACTGCTATCTTCTCTACGCAGATACCATCGTTGTATAGTCTATGTTGTTCATATCTAATGTTATTTGATTGAAGAAGCAATTTCAGTTGGGCCTTGATAGAGTTCTGGATTACTGATTTTCCTGACTTCGTTTGGGGGGTGACTTCTACGTTTAGGAGGCATCTCGTGGAGTTGGTCATTTTTGTAAACCGAATTATCCCCAAAGTGATCCGGATGCCTTGGTCTTTTGAAACATAATGAACCTGATAATATCAAACTTTCCATGAATTGGACAATTTGTGCATTTCATGTCTTCTATGTGGTGGTTATGCAGAAACATGTCATGCTCAGGATTAGTTTTGTGTGAAGTGATGCTACACTTGGCACAGTAACCCGTCGTTACAGGGTTCACCAAAAAGGAGGTGAAATCAGTACAAATAGCATTGCTTCAATCTTTGCCTGGTCACGAGGGCTTGCACATAGGTATCTTTGGCTTTCTTTTTATTAATGTGCTGGTTGTAGTTGCAAGCGAAAATTAGAGAGATTTCTTTTTAGTTCTTTTACCTAATTTGTATTTCAAGAATCGGTTTATTATTTTTCATTATATGTATTTCAAGACTTTGTAAGGTCTTCGTGTTTTGTTTGTCTGTGCTAGACAAACTATCTGCATATCAATAATTTTAAGAGTCGTCCAATTAAATAACAGTATTCTACTTCATGAGTACCATGGTTGCCTAGGTTTCAGCCTACATCATTTAGATGAAAATTCTGAATCCCACAATATGTTTGGTTTTCAACAGAACAAAGCTAGATGACAATCCTAAACTACTTGATTTTACTGACAAGCTAGAAGCTGCTTGTGTTGGAATTGTGGAGTCTAAAAAGATGACCAAAGATCTTGTCCTCCTCATTCATGGGCCAAAATACCATCTGACTCTCATGTCACTATTATATTTCTAAATGGCAACTTTCTTCTATTTTAAACCATCAAACAATAGATGATGTCATGTGAGCCTTTTCATCTCTTGCAGGGTGATTCGAGACCAATGGCTGAACACTGAGGAGTTCATCGATGCAGTGGCAGAGGAGCTGAGAGCAAGACTCCTGGCTTCATATATATATAT
>KE507600.1:12304-27684 GCA_000441515.1 Elaeis oleifera
TTAATGAGCCTTCTTCGATCCAAATCGAACTTAAATCATGTTGCCGATTTTTGATGGCTCTGATGTCCGCACCAACTTGTCTGGGACACTAATCCAAGAATGTGGATGCTCATTAGAGAATGAGTTCACTGAATTGACTCACCAATAGAGAACTCTTATAGAATCTTATTTGCATGTCAAAAGATGATTTTTTAAGTGAAAGTTGTACAACTGATCCTTAAATCTGAGACTACCATGAAATTTTGTGCACATGAATTCATGTTTTGGTTTATACTCATTTGTGATTAAGCTATGTACGGAATATTCTGAATATAGGGGAATGGGTATGAAGACTATGAGTCGGTCAATAAGAAATTGATCACTCCTAGTAAGAGGAAATGTCATCCTATGCACTGTCATCTCTAGATGACTCAAAAGTCTTTGGTCAAAATAGGATGAAGATTGGAAAGAATTTCTAATGCTTCATCATTAAAATCATCACTGATTGATGGAGAATCGATATGAATATGTGTTTGAGTTTCATATGATTTCATACTCATGAACATATTTGGGGTGTAGAGATGATCGAATGATTGAATCATACGGTAACTTATCAATGAAGAGTATATTTGGTATTTTCATCAAATTTTACATCTTCTGGATAGTCATGATATGTTATTAGATGTCAATCTTGATTTATAGATTTGATTAAATTAAATATTTAATTTGATCCTTAATTAGAAAGAGTTCTAATTGTTGAACTCAGATCGACATAGTTTGGACCTTAATCGATTAGAAGGATTTTAATCTGACTAGGTCAACATGCACTCAGATCTACTGCTGGCTAGATGTGGAATCAAATGGGTCATACATAAAGAATTAATTAAGAATCCATTTGATATGATTGATTGAAATTTTGGATCCAATCGGATTTTTGATAAGTATGCTAGCACGTGTGAAAATCCTAGCTCCTTGAATCAGATTTGATTTAATTCAAGTCTTGCTTTTTGATCAAACCAAATTGAGTTTAGATCTGGATGTGGTAGCCATTGGATGGCGCCACATAGTCTCATAGATGCCATTACCTAGAGTCCTAGCTAGAAGGACTCTTGGTGCACGATTTTGGCAGGGCTCGCGCTATGGTGTGTTTAAGAAGGGCTAGAGTTCTTCACACTTGGGATTAAGACCCATGTGGTAGCCTACATCATCCTCCATTCTCTGGTACTGATCTCAAAGTTTGAAAAGTCAGTTTTAGATTTTGAATTTGGCATGGAGATTTATCTGGAATTGAAGGCGTGCATGCGAGGGAATGAAATCACGCGACTCATCATGTGAAGAGTCCTGCCATGGGCAAAAGGGAGTGTCTCATATCTAGTAATTTTGCTATTTGAATTCAAATTCAAGTGGGATTACACATGACATGTTTCAGATTTATCTAAGATAGGAAAGGATGCATAAATGTCGATTGAATGGCGCATGCAGGGGGTGAAGGAGGAGTCATGTTCTCTTGGAAGAGTTCTTTTGTTTGAAGGCTCTCTTTCTCTAACACGCAACAACTCAAAGGACGTGAAGAAAAGTTGTGACTCTTCATCACGTGCCCCTTTCTCATCTATAAAAGGCCCTGGGCATTGGGCTTTCAGATCATTCCAAATTCTATCCAGATTAATCTCCCTTCCCTCCCACAACCCTCCAAGTTTTAGGATAAGACTTTTGTATTTAAGACAAAGCGTAATTTTGGTCCAGACAAGGGTAAAAGGAGGTTCTGAAGGAGAGGTCTAAGAAGTCTAGTAGAGTCTTCAAAAGGGTGAAGTCCAGTTCCTAAAAAAACTTGACCAGTGCGAGGCTATTCGAGTTCTAGGGGATAGAACTCTTGAATTAAGGATTAAGAAGGAGCATTGTCCTTGGTGCAGTTTCTGCATGGATCACTATTAGAGGTCATATACTTGTGTACTTGTGAAAATTATTAGTGAATATAGGTATTCTTGATATCTTGATTATTTATTTATTTGTACTTTGATTGCTATAGTCAAGAGATTTTAGGTATTAGAGTTTCGGTGCACTTGGATGTTTGAATGAAAATTTTAAATATCAGTCTTTTCGCTGTGCCATCCGAAATCCTATAGTGGTATCAGAGCCTCCTTGATTAATACAATCAAAGGATAGCATGTTGGCTTGATTTAGATTTGATGGTTTTCAGTTTGGTTCAATTCGAACCAAGAGATAAGTTCGATTGAATATCCAAACCCTAGTCAAGCTTAGAGATTTATTTTGATGCATTACTTCAAATTATGTTGTCTTGATTTAAATATGATTATGTATCATTGTGAAAGTTTAGAGTGGATATGCTTGAGACCAGAAATTTCTTCTAAAAATTATATTAAATCGTAATCGAAAAAATCAAAAGCTGATCGAGTTTGGAATTGATTGATCAATTCATATCTAAGGAAAGTGATTTTTGAGTGGTGGTTACTTAATTAGGATTGTTGCAAAAGTACAGAGAGCCTTCTGTTGAGATTTTGACATCTTGAATTCGACCCAAGGCAGCAAAACCTACAGCAGTAGAGCCTAGACGGAGGAGCCTATACAGGCCAGACAGATGCGTAGGCCCAGAGATACTGCCTACAAGCGTGCTGGCTTGCAGGCACGGCCCACGAGCATGCAAGCCTACAGTGCGTGGCCCGCAGCATGCATGGCCCAGGCACGAGACGCGCGGCCTAGACTGTGGTTCATTGCATGGTCCACGCACGGTCTACCATGCCGCACCGGAGGTGGACGCACGGTCAACATGCGGTTTATACACTGCACCTCATGTGGTGCACAACAAGGCGTGCACCGTGCTTCACGTGGTCCACGTGCAGCCCATGGATCGTTCACACGGTTCACGCACAATCTAGGGATAATTGTGCGTGATCGAATGGCTCAAGATGCGTGCGGGAGAGATCGAACGGTCTAAGAGCTACTAGAGTCATGTTAGGAGTCTGTTATACAATTTTGACTCGATTTCGATACAGATTTAAGGCTTTAAAAGGGATAGATGGGCCGGGTCTATGGAGAAGTGGTGTAGGACGGTAGAGAGTTTCCTTGGGAGGTCTTGTGAGAGTTTTTGTGAGGATTGTGCTTTTTGTTGAGAGAAATTGATGTATAAGAGTTAAGAGAGAGTGATCTCTTCTTATATTTTTTTCATAATGAAATTTGCATGCCCTATGGAGATATGCCTTGGGCCGATTCACATATTTGATTATGATCTTTTTTATTTCTCTTCTTTCTTTCTATTGCGGTATCGACATCATCATTTGGGTTAACGATCTTAGATGGAGGATCCGTATTCCACACTCATGAGGGATCCTTCCTAACAAGTGGTATCAGAGTGCACATGGTTGTCCGGATTGCAGTGGTGTTGATGAGGTTAAGAAGATGGAAAGATAGGCTCCATCAAGGTGGAGATCAACCAATATGATGAAAAAAATAATTCTCCCTATGGTAAGTGAGGATGAAGGATGTGCTCATCCAACAAAGGTTGATTGATGCTCTCTTGTGCGAGTAGAAGCTGACTACCATGGAGGAGAAAAGTTGGAGACGGCTCCAGATGCAGATGGTGAGTATGATCCGCTCGTACTTGACGGATGGTGGTGATCCATGTGCTTAGCGAGGCTTCTCTGATGGTGATGTAGACAAAGCTTGAGGAGATATATATGGTGAACTTACTCACCAACACTAGGGATGGCAATGGATAGGATTTGGATCAAGTATTGTACTACAAATCTTCAAACCCAACTTAATCTCCTATATCCAAATCCTATCCGATACCCGATCGAGTAAGAAAAAGATACCCATCCTCATACCTAATGGGTTCGGAGATATCCATGAGTAACCTATTTTCTCATATCCAACCATATCCACCCCATGCCTATCCCATATCAAAAAAAATAAACAATCAAATAATTTATGCATTTTATCAATCAAAATAAATTATCAATTCAATATAGAACATAATTTATAAGTTCAAATTTATAGAAATAGAATTACAATTCAACGTAGAACATATAAATAATCAAAATAATTTTATACATATTATCAACCAAATAGAATTGCCAAAACAGAATTATAAACATATATATTCGGGTATGGGTTCGGATATTACCCATATCCATAGGTTCGGATCGGATTCGGATAGAAAACAGCACTACCCATATCCTATCCATATCCGTGCTACAGTTTTCGAATTTTATCTAAATTCGAATCCAAATCCGGTCAAATTTATTTTCGAATTTGATCGAATTTGGGTAAGGTGCATACCTATCGGGTCGGATCGATTTTGCCATCCCTAACCAACACTTTCTTCCTCTGTAAGCAGTTCTATCAGCTACGGATGAGCGAGGGGTAGAGTATGCAGGAGCATCTTAGTAACTTCTAGAAGATCCTCATTGATCTCCTCAATATTGGTGAGAAGGTTGAGAAGAAAACCAGTATGTTGGTTTTGCTTTTGTCGCTTCTCCCTTCTTTTGAGTCTTTGGTGACTATTCTTCTAGAAAAAAGTATCATTAAGATGGATGAGGTCACTTCTATACTTCTGCAAAACGAGATTCTCGGGTGGAAGAATCGAGCTTCGAGTTTAGATAGTGATTTGGTTATGACGGTGACTGGAGATGGTGGTGGCAGAAGACGAAGCAGTAAAGGATCGCAAGGTGGCGGTCCAAGTCCAAGATGAGAGTTTCAGCAAGATCGGATGCTACCGATATGATGAGTTGGGGCATCGAGTTAGAGATTGTCTGTAGCTCAGAGATCGGACAAAGGTTACTGTGGTGGCAGTCCATAGTAGCGACAGTGATGAAACCGATGATATACTTATGGTCTCCAACGAGGTATCTACTTCTTTCCTTAGTTTTAGATTCTGTATGTTCGTGTTGGGTTTCATTACGTGTCATGCATACAAAATTTCAAAATTATTTGAAAATACAGCGAAAGATAGATTAAAATTACTTTTAATCTACGCATGCATAGATCTAATTTTATACATACAGATCTAGTTCATATGATGAAAATAAGAAGAACATGTATCTAATTTCATAAGCAAAAATAAAAACTGATGATCAGATCACCTATTTGAATCGCAAAATTTTTCTTTAGATCTGGATCTAAAGATGTCTGCAGATTCTGTTGAAAGTCGCACACACATTCGGCTTCTACAAATATCTATACAGGGTTGAAGCACATCGAAGCATCATAAATTAATGAGGTGCTAGCGCTCCTTTAGATCTCCGTTTCACTAGTTTAGATCTGATCTCCTTCTTCAACGATCATAGAAGATCTGAAGACAGATCTACGCACAGACTGTCATCGCGTAGCACTTGAGGAATGTAGAGAGGCAATAGAGAACTCTTCCTTCCCTTCTCTCATTTTCTGATCTCTCCCTCGTTGATCTTTCCCTCTCTCTCTCTATGTGGCTAATCAAAGGGTGGCATCTAGTGCAAATGGGCGCAGAAGAAAAGGGGTGCCACTCTTATTTTTTCTCTAATGAAAATCACCATAGTATTCTTGTTAGCATCCCAAAAATCTCCTTTATTTAAATCCAACACCCAACCTCCTTATCCTATCCATCTAGAATTTAAATTCAAGTTTAAATCAAATTTAAACTTAAGTTGATGGATTAGGATAAGAGTGGATAAAATGAGAATACCAGGGAAGAGGGGCACCAAAAATTGGCGCCCTCTCTTCTCTTTGTCGCACGTCAAAGGAGGGGAGCGTGTTAGATGTATATTCTAGAAGCCAATCTGACAGACATATTATAATATTTTGGAGTATAATTTTATACTTATATATTGATTTGATCAATAAATGGGCAAGTTTCATTTTTCATTCAAGATTGATGTATTCTTGAATCATCCATGGAATTAATATTTCGATACATATTTTCAAGGTGTTGAGAATTAGAGACATGTATAATTAATTTTAAATACTTTCGATCATAATATCATCACGAGGATAGCGATCGATTCGGATAGATCAGTGCATAGATCGCTTCTTTCGGAATAGATGAGTCTCTGATTTATAGTGTTAAGATACTGAGCAACGAATACGGATAGTTGTTAGAGAACAATTAGTATTGAGCGTGATCATATGAGAGATCACTTGAATTTCTAATCGATCGTCAGTGATTGTCTCGATGCTATAGTTGTGTGAGTGATCTTTTGACCTGCGATGGTATGACTGCTCGCAGTGAGACTGTTAGAGTTTGACTGATACATAGACATGACCTCATTGAGATCTTGTTGTGGATGTTGGCGACAGTTAGTCTACTGCAGGAGTATGGTGCGTATTTAGATGGAATCTATCGATCTTTATAGAGAATAGTAGTCCTATCAGATTTGAGAGGCTAAGTCCGAAAGTCTGTGGCCACAGTAGTATGATTGATGAAAAAAATTTCTATAAGGATCACAATTGGACTTGAGCTGATCGAATCTATCATATGACTGATGATAAGATTTGATGATTTATGTATGACCTGTCATTTATTCGAGACTCACGATAGAGGGACTGAATCATATGTTAACTACACATTGAAGTTTTTTTCGATTCTATTAGATTGCTACTACATACTGCTAGGTGTCACTGGTGGATTATGAGAGCTCACTAGGACTGCTCAGGATCAACAATCCTTGAAAGTTAGAGTGAAATTGTTTCGACCTATTGAAAAAAATTTCAATGATACTTTGATAAAGATTATTGTATATCTCACTACCAGATAGAATTGAACCTATGGGGTTCCACAATAAAAGGATTAGATCTGGAATAAGTAATTGGGCTTATGAAGTCTCAACTGGATTTAGAAAAATCTTATTGGGTTCAGAGTAACTTTGCTAGCACATTGTTGGATTTAATTTTTCTTTATACTTGAATTACTTATTTGATAAGATTAATTCAAGATTAATTACCTGCTTATAACCTTAATGAATTAGATTCATTAGGCTCTAATTGTTGGGTGTCTAGGATTTTGGATCATATGGATTAAGAGATCAAACCTTTAATCAATTTCTTTGATTATGAGGATGGGGCGCCACTTGATTTGATCAAGTTGGGTATGTCCACTTAAAGAAGACGTGTGGGATCAGATTGGAGCGTTCCATAAGTGCCATGTAGCGTATGCAAAGTAGGTGCAAAGGCTCCAATAGTTGGCACTTAATGGATCTCTTAAAAGGGATCAAATAACTAAGGAATAAGGATTCCTAATGCAAGTAAGACTTATATTAAGGAGCTATTTGATTTTGAATAGGATTCAAATCTTTTGCCTATTTAAAGGGCATTCCCTAAGGCTCCTTAGATCGATTTCCAGCAGCCCACACCTCCCATAAAACTCCCCACGCCCCTTTCTCTTCTCTCTCTCTTCTCCCTTAAGGTCCCAACGCCCAAAGGTGTTGGGCGTCCCATATCTCTACGCCCAAGAGGAGCTTGGGCATCCCCTTGCTTACTGATTTTCAAACCTTGATTATTTTATAATCAAGAAAAGAAGAGCCAGAGAAGAAGAGAAAAATTAAGAAAATGATCAAAGAGTTAATTACGATCTAGGCTTCGTTCAGATTTGCAGGAAGATTATTCTTAAAGAAGAAAGATCAACATCAAAGAGGACTGTTTCAGGCTGATCTTGAGTGGATATCCATAGAGATCGAGTACTTACGTGGCTAAGGGAAACCTACTCTCTTTCAGATCCAGATTTAAAGAAAAAATTACGAAACAGGTATATCATTCGATCACATATTTAATTTAGTATAAAATTCAGCATGTGTTCAATTTCAGCATATGAAGTAGATTTTTATATTCTATATTTTATGTATGCATAATTAAGATTAAAAGATATTTTAATTTCTATTCTGCTGTATTGTTTAGAAAAAAATTTTAAATATATGTGTATACCTCGACATGAAATTCCAACAGTGGTATCAGAGCTATGAATTTCATATATATGAAATTGATATACATGTTTTGAAAAGAGTTTCAAAATCTAATTTTCTTGATACATGAGATGTATAGATGATTATTTTGTATCTGAAATTTATTTTAGATTTAATTTTCAGATCATATATTTGATATGAAAAGGCATGCATAGATCTAAAATTTATTTTAGATCGGTTTCTAGTTCATATATACGTGATATGTAGATGCATGCATAAATCTAAAAATTAATTTGATCTGATTTATGATTCATATATGAGATATATAATTGTATATTAAAGATCTAAAAATTATTTTCAATATGATTCATGATTTGTATATGAGATATATGATATCATGTTATGATCTAAATTTTTGTTTAGATCTGAATTTTGCATACATATATGTGATATATGTTTGTATGTTAAATCTGAAAATTAGTTTCATGATTTAAAACATACCTTTTATGCAAAGAATTTAGATCTGAAATTAAGTTTTGAAATCTAAAATTTATATTTGTGCATGAGAATTTTGGTTATAGAAAATCAAAAATTAGATCATATAATTATATTACATCTAAGATTTTGATTTGAACATAATGAGTCTAATTCGATTAAGTAATTGATCAATCCAAATCAAGTATTGATTAGAGTTAGGTCAATTAAGTTACAAGATCATGCAATTGTTGTTGATCAAATCGATTAAATCCCATATATAGAATCACTTAATCTAAGGATGTAATTCAGCTCGATGGCCTGAGCCTGATTTGCTTAAGCTAACCTATTTGGATCAATTGACTTATTGGTATCTAAGGTAAGTAATTGAGAGGTGGTTATTTAATTAGTTTCATTCGTTGATCTGACTAATTTATTGATGTCTAAGGAAAGCAATGGGAGGACTTCCACTGATCTCCACTTACCTGATCAATTTAGAAGATTGAGTCTTCAATAAAGTTGCTTGGTGGTTTGGTTTAGTCCATGTCAATTAGATCGGTCATATGATAACTGATTAGATGAGACTTAAATCGAAATCTCTCCATAAATATTAAGTTCATAGGTCTTCCACCGCTGTAGATGTACGGACGTGCTACTGGTGTTGATTATTCTCGACTAGTCATAGTGGTTCAGTTGCAGCCGAAATATATAACCACTCTATTAGTAAAAAGTTGCTCTAGGATAAGGATGGGGTTGAGCCCAATAACTGTTAGGTGAGGGTTCCAATGACGGCCTTGCATCTATTTGTGAGTGGTGGGTCGGACTTAACTAAAGAGTGTGATCAATAACTATTAGATGAGTCCACATGACTTATGCAACATACTTAGAAAAGTATCTGAGCAAAGAGTTGTCCATGCATTGATGTGCGTATTATCAATAACTGTTAGGTGAGATACATGGCATCAGTGGGATCGCAGCACTCATTAAGAATCCAGTTATCACGTTAGAATTTTTGTTTCCCACTTGGAGAGTGGAGGGATCTGAAAATTAGTGGGAGTTATTGTTTGCTTCTTAAAGTCTCTAGAGTAAATATAAATTTAAAGTACAAAAGTCTAACTTGAATCTCTACTTTCGCAGTAAAACAATGTCAGCTTCAAACCCTCTAGCCCGCATCCTTGAATTCAATCGTTTGATTGGAACAAACTATAAAGACTAGCTAAGAAACCTCAGGATTGTCCTGACTTCTGAAAACTAAATCATGTACTCGACTAGGAATCTCTAATATTACAAACCATCCTACTGCTGAGCAAAGAACAACTTATGAAAGATGGACGGATGAAGACAGTCGGATTGAATGCTATGTGCTAGCATCCATGTTAAATGAGTTGCAAAGCCAGCATAAGCATATACCCACTGTCAGAGTTATGATCACTCACCTTTAAGAGTTATATGATGAGCAGAGTCATATAGTGTGTTTTGAAGTATTCAAGAGACTCTTCAATTTGAAAATGTGCGAAGGACAGTCTGTCCATGAGCACTGTATGATAGTGATCCAGGACATCGAGGAGTTTGGGAAGCTCAGACTTGATATGCAAAGAGAATTGCAGATGGATTTGATCTTTCAATCTCTTATGAGTTCATATAGTCAATTTATTGTAAATTTCATATGAACAAACTTGATTGTACTATACTCGAATTGATCAACATGTTGGTCACTACTGAAGAAATCTTGAAGAGTTCACTATTCTCGCTATACAGTGGATTTCTTTCAAGAGAAAGTCTAGTTGAAAGGAGAAGACTAAATCCGTTAAGAAGCAGAAGAAAGAGAGCAAGCCAAAGAAGGACGTTTCAAAGAAAGTTGAAGCAAAGGGGTCCACTGTGATGTTGAAGGCCACTGGAGGAGAAACTATCCACTCTATTTGAAGAGCCTAAAGATCAAAAAAGATGATAAACCTTCAGAAGGTATGCTCGTACTAGAATCTAATCTTACGGTTTCTTCTACTTCTAGTTGGGTATTAGACTCTGATTCAAGTGCTCATATATATACTTCAATGCAGGGTGTAATAGAAAGTAGGAGGCTGAGGGAAGGTGACATGATCTTTCGGGTCGGCAATGGAGCAAAAATTACTACAGAAGTCGTTGGCACTTATCTTCTTCGATTACTGTCAGGATTTAGATTAGATTTGAAAGACTGTTATTTGTTCTGTAGCTAGGTGGAATTTGATTTTCGTGTCTCTGCTAGCACAAGATGATTTTGATTTTAATTTAATAAAATTTTATTTATTTATTTACGAAATAAATTGGTTACATATGGTCTTTTAATTGACAGTCTTTATCACTTATATGTTGATGCGAATATAAATTTAAATGAGCAAATAATGAGTGTTGTAAGTCAAAAGAGATCCAGAGATAAAATTAATTAAAAATACTTGTGGCATCATAGACTAGGTCATATTGGAGAGGACAGGATAAACAAACTAGAAAGGGATGGAATCCTTAGCTCTTTTGATTTAGAGTCGTATCCAGCTTGTGAATCTTACTTTCGAGGAAAATAGCCAAGTTATCCTTTGTGGGACATGGAAAAAGGACCACTAAGTTACTTGTCCTGATACACATCGATGTGTGAGTCATTTGATGTGCAGATCAGAGGTGGTTATAACTACTTCATCATCTTTATCGATGATCTGTCATGGTACAGGTATGTGTATCTGATGAAACACAAATTTGAAGCCTTCGAAAAGTTTAAGGAATTCAGAAATGAAGTAGAAAACAAACAAGCAAATCCATTAAGATTCTTTGATCTGATCGAGGAGGTGAATACTTTAGTCAAAATTTTAAATATCTTAAAGACAACGGCATAGTCTTTCAATGGACTCCTACTGGAATACCTCAGCTCAACGGGATATCTGAAAAGAGGAATATAATCCTATTAGATATGGTCAGATTCATGATGAGCTTCATTGATTTATCCTTATATCTTTAAAGACATGCCTTGTTAATTATAATTCATTTATTGAATAAGATTCCATCAACATCTGTTCCTACCATACCATATGAGATATGACACGATAAGAAGCCGAGTTTAGGTTATCTTAAGATTTGGAGATGTCCGACCTATGTCAAGAGACAGATGGTTGATAAATTAGAGGATAGATTTATAATAGCTCGTTTTATAGGATATCTAAAAGAATCAATGGGATACTATTTTACTTTCCACAAGATCACAATGTGATTGTGAGTCGAAACGTCATATTCCTAGAAAACAGTTTATCCAGGATGATAACAGTAGAAGGTTAGTTGAGCTTGAAAAGAAGATCTCTAAAGAGCAAAGAGCTATAGATCCTCAGGAACCCATTATTCATGAGCTAGTAGTTGATGTTCCTGCACCACCTCGTAGATCTAGTAGGATATTCCAACCTCCTGAAAGGTACATGGGTATGCTTATGGAGGAAGTAAAAAATATTCTTATGAGAGATAAGAATCATAGTGATGATCCTAATACCTTTGACAAAGTGATGTCTAACATCGATTTCGAAAATGATTAGATGCAATAAAGTCAGAGATTAACTTGATGCACTCGAACTAAGTATGGACCTTAGTGGATCCATCAGAGGGTATAGTATCCATTGAGTGTAAATGGTCTACAAAAGAAAATAAATGTCGATGGTAAGATAGAGACCTATAAAGTTAGGCTCGTGGTAAAAAGTTATGGTCAGCATGAGGACATGGACTACAAAAAATCTTCTCATCCATAGTCATGTTGAAATCTATCTGTACTCTGCTTGCTGTTGCAGCTTATTATGATTATGAAATCTGGTAGATGGATGTGAAAACTACTTTTCTGAATGGATATCTTGTGAAAGATATCTGTATGGATCAGTCTTTGGGTTTCACGTCTAGTGATGGTGATCACTGAGTCTGCAAGCTGCAAAGGTCCATATACGGATTAAAACAAGCTTCTCTGAGTTGGAATCTTTGTTTTGATGATGCAATCAAATCATTTGGTTTCATTAAGAACGAAGAGGAATATTGTGTATACAAGAAAGTCAGTGAGAGCGCAATGACATTTCTCGTATTGTACGTGGATGAAATTCTTCTCATTAAAAATGATATTCCTATGTTGACCTCAGTCAAAAGATGATTGTCTAAGAAATTTTTCATGAAAGATCTAGGAGAAGCATCATATATTCTTGGAATAAAGGTTTATAGGGATAGATCAAAGAGGATGCTAGGCCTATCACAAAAGCTATACATAGAGAAAGTACGAAAAATGTTCAGTAAAAAAAATTCTAAAAGAAGACTCTTACCTCTTAGGCATGGTATTAGTCTTTCCAAGATAATGTATCCAACCACATCCGAGAAAGTTTAGCACATGAGTAAGATTCTTTATGCCTCGGCCACAGGGAGCCTCATGTATGCCATGCTGTATACTCGACTTGATATTGTCCTTGCTATAAGCATTACGAGCAGGTATCAGTCGAATTCAGACGAGGAGCACTGGATAGCTATGAAGAACATCCTTAAGTACTTGAGAAGAACTAAGGATTTGTTCTTGATCTTTAGAGGAGGTTCTGAGTTGCAAGTCAAGGGGTATACTGATTCAGACTTCATACCTGATCTTGATGATAGAAAATCTACATCAGGATATGTGTAGGTATACAATAGTGGCGCAGTCAGTTGAAAGAGTTCTAAGCAATCCATCATAGCGGATTTGACCATAGAAGCTGAATATGTTATTGCTTCGGATGTTGCAAAGAAAGATTTCTGGTTCAAAAAGTTCATCGCGAAGCTTGGGGTTATGACATTGGATGCCATACTACTTTATTACGACAATAATGGAGCCATAGCACTTGATAAGGAATCGAGGTCTTATTAGAAATCAAAGCACATCGAGCGGTGGTTCCATACTATACGCGACTAACTTGAAAAAGATATATCGAGGTACGAAGAGTAGATTCCGCGGATAATGTGGCAGATCCGCTGACAAAGTAATTGAGCCAGCCAAAGATGGAAGTCCATTTTGAAAGATGAGACTTAGATTAATGGCCAATTGGCTTTAGTTAAGTAAGAGATTGTTAGATGTATGTCCTAAAAGTCAATCTGACCGACACATTGTAATACTTTTGGGATACAATTTTGTACTTAATATATTGATTTGATCAATAAATGAGTAATTTTATTTTCATTCAAGATTGATGTGTCCTTGAATCGTCCATGAAATTAATATTTCGATACATATTCTTAAGATGTTGAGAATTAGAGGTATATATAATTAATTCTTAAATACTTTCGATCATAGTATTATTATGAGGATGGTGATCAATCCGGATAGATCGGTGCATAGATCGCTTCCTTCAGAATAGATGAGTCTCTGGTCTCAGTGTAGAGACACTGAGCGATGAGTGCAGATAGTTGTGAGAGAACAACTAATACTGAGCGTGACCATATGAGAGATTACTTAGATTTCTAATCGATTGTCAGTGATTGTCTCGATACTGTAGTTGTGTGAGTGGTCATTTAACTTGCGATGGTATGATTGCTCGTAGTGAGACTGCTGGAATTTGACTGACATATAAATATGACCTCATTGAGATTTTGTACTGAATGTTGGCGATGGTTGATCCACTGTAGGAGTAGGGTGCGCATCTAGATAGAATCTATCGATCTTGATAGAGAGGAGTAGTTCTATGAGATTTGAGAGGCTAAGTTCAAGAATCTTGACCACAGCAGTGTGATTGATGGAAAAGAGTTTCTATGAGGATCATAATTGAACTTGAGCTGATCGAATCTATCATATGACTGATGATGAGATTTGACGATTTACCCATGATCTGCCATCTAGTCAGGACTCACGATAGAGAGACTGAATCACATGTTAACTACACCTTGAGGTTCTTTTTCGATTCTATTGGGTTGCCACTACATACTGCTAGGTGTCACTGGTGGATTGTGAGAGCTCATTAGGGTTGCTCAGGATCGACAATCTTTAATGAGTTGGAGAGAAATTATTCAATCCATTGAAAAGAGTTTCAATGATACTTTGATAGAGATCATTGTATATCTCACTACTAGATAGAATTGAACCTATGAGGTCACACAACAAAGGGATTAGATTTGGAATAAGCAATTGGGTTTATAAAATCTCAATTGGGTTTAGAGAAATCCTATTAGGTTTAGGATAACCTTGCTAGCATATGGTTGGACCCAATTTTTTTTCATATTTGAATTACTTATTTGATAAGATTAATTCAAAATTAATTATCTACTTATAACCTTAATGAATTAGATTCATTGAACTTCAATTGTTGGGTGCCTAGGATTTTGGATCATATGGATTAAGAAATCAAACCCTTAATCAATTTTTTTGATTATAAGGATGGGGCGCCACTTGATTTGATCAAGTTGGACGTGCCCACTTCAAAGAGGGCATGTGGGACCAGATTGGGGCATCTCATAAGTGCCATGTGGTGTGTGCAAAAGTGGGTACAAAGGCTCCAATAGTTGGCGTCTAATGGATCTCTTAAAATGGGTCAAATAATTAAAGAATAAGGATTCCTAATGCAAGTAGGACTTATATTAAGGGTTATTTGATTTGAATAGGATTTAAATCTTTTATTTATTTAAAGAAGCCTTCTTTAAGGCTCCTTGGATCTGATTTCCAACAGCTTACGTCTCCCACAAAAGCTCCCCACACCCTGTTTCTCTTCTCCCTCTCTTCTCCCCTAAGGTCCTAACGTCCAAAGGTGTTGGGTGTCCCATATCTCCATGCCCAAGAGGAGCTTGGGCATCCCCTTGCTTGCTAGTTCTAAGCCTTGATTGCTTCATAATCAAAGGAAGAAGAGTAAGAGAAGAAGAGGAGAAAAGATCAAGGAATGGATCAAAGAGTTGATCGCGATCCAGGCTTCGTTCAGATTCGCAGGAAGATTGTTCTTAGAGAAGAAAGATCAACATCAAAGAGGACTGTTTCAGACTGATTCTGAGTGGATACCTATAGAGGTCGGATAATTGTACAGCTAAGGGAGAATCTACTCTCTTTCAGAT
>KE507601.1:10980-23241 GCA_000441515.1 Elaeis oleifera
AACTCTGAGATGCCTGCTTCAATCCATAAATAGATTCTAAAGCTTGCACACCATTGATTCATCTGTGGATGTGGATATTTTAGGCTGTATCATATACACCTCTTCTTTTAGCTCTCTATTTAGGAAAGTAATTTTGACATCCATCTGTTAGATTTCGTAATCAAGGTGTGCCGCTATTGCAAGCATAATTCGAATAGACTTGAGCATTGCACAGAAAAAAATATCTCATCATAGTCAATACCATAACGTTGACGATATCCCTTGACAAGCAAATGAACTTTATAGATCTCCATTTTTTCGTTTGCGCCCCTTTTTCTTTGAAATCTATTTACACCCTATAAATTTTATCCCTTCAGGTGAATCAATGAGTGTCCATATATCATTGATCTTCATGGACTCTATTTCGGACTTCATGTCTTCAAGTCACTTATTAGAGTTGGATCTCTGCATGGCATCTATGTAGGTAATCGGATTCTCACTATTTTCATCAAGTTTAATAGGATCACCATCGTGGACCAAGAAACTATAGTATCTATCCGACTAATACGGTACTCTATCGAATCTTCTCAAAGGTGCCTCTACAATGAGCTCTAACTTTGATCAAATCAAATTTAGTTCTGTATTTTTACTTGTCTATGTCGGTTCTTGTATCTGTCAAACCTCATCAAGTTCAATTTTAGTAGTATTAGTTTCTTTCTCAAAGAACTCATTTTTCAAAAAGATAGCCCTATGGATGATGATCACCTTTTATTCTTTAGCAAGATAGAAGTAATATCCCTTAGTTTTTTTAAGTATCCAATAATAAATATTTATCAGACCTAGGTCCAAGCTTATCTATTTTCAAATATTTGATATAAACTGGACATCTCCAAATCTTAAGGTGTGAGAGTACTGACTTACGCCCTATCCATATCTCATATAGTATTTTATTTATAGACTTACTCGAAATTTTATTAAGTATATAATAAGCTGACTCTAGAGTATATCCCCAAAAGAAGATTGGCAGACTAGCAAAGCCTATCATGAACCAATCATATCTAGTAGTGTTCAATTCCTCCTTTCAGATACATCATTATATTGAGGTGTCCCAAGAGGTATCTATTCTGAGAGAATTTCATTCTCTTCTAGATATATCAGAAACTCATTGATAAGGTATTCTCCTTCTCGATCAGGTTGAAGAGTTTGAATATTTTTTTAGTTTATTTTTTAACCTCATTATAGAATTATTTGAACATTTCAAATGATTTAGACTTATATTTCATAAGATAGACATATGCATACCTCGATAGATCATCAGTGAACATAATAAAGTAGTAATACCTACCTCTGGCACAAGTATTCATCAATCCACATACATCACTATGTACTAGACTTAGAACTACACTAGCTCATTTATCTTTTCTATTAAAAGATGATTTAGTCATCTTTTTAAGAAGATAAGATTCGTAGGTCAGTAATGATTCATAATTATTGACTTTAAGAATTTTCTCTTGGATCAACCTATTTATCCTGTTCTTGTTAATATGACCTAGCCTACAATGCCAAAGGTAGATACCGAAGACATCATCTAATCTAAGATATTTGTTAGACATGTACATTATACTAACAGACTGTGATAATTAGTAAATGCTATTTCTTAGTTGTCCATGCATTACAGTAACACCATTTACAATGATATCACAAAAATCATTCATCACCATGATCCTTATCTCCTATAAGAAATATTTCCTCTACTTTCTCCATAAATATATCCATGTACCTTTCAGAAGGATGAGAGATCCTACTAGATCTACGAGGTGGTTGAGAAAGATCAACTACTGGCTCATGAATAATGAATTCCTGAGGATCTATAGCTCCTTGCTCTTTAGAGACCTCTTTAAGCTCAATTAACCTCCCACTGCCACCATCCTCGATAAACTAATTTTTAAAATTGATATGATGACTCACAATCACATTATGATCTTATGGAAGGTAAAGTAATATCCTATGGATTCTTTCAGATATTCTATAAAGCAAGCTATGACAGATTTATCCTCTAATTTGTCAACCATCTATCTTCTAACATAGGCGGGATATTCTCAAGTCTTTAGATGATCTAGACTTGACATCTTACTATACCATATCTCATATGGTGTGGTAGGAACGGATTTTAAAGAAATCTTATTAAATAATATATTATAGTTAATAAGGTATGCCTCCAAAGATATAAGGGTAAATCAGTGAAGCTCATCATGGATCTGACCATATCTAATACAATTCTATTCCTCCTTTCAGATATCCCATTGAGCTGAGGTGTTCGTAGAGGAGTTCATTGAGAGATTATGCTATTGTCCTTAAGATATCCTAAAAATTTTTGATTAAGATATTCATCTCCTCAATCAGATCAAAGAATCTTAATGAATTTACCTATTTGTTTCTCTACTTTATTTCTGAATTTTTTAAACTTTTCAAAGGTTTTAGATTTGTATATCATCAGATATACATATCAATACCGTGATAGATAATTGGTAAAGGTAATAAAGTAGCTACAACCATTCCCGGTCTGCACATCAGATAACCTATACATATCGATGTGTACTAGGGCAAGTAGCTCAGTGGCCCCTTCTCCATGTCCTACAAAGGATAACTTGGCTATTTTTTTTCGAAGATGAGATTCACAAGCTGGGTATGACTTAGAATCAAAAGTGTTAAGGATCTCATCTTTTTCAGTTTGTTTATCTTATCTTCTCCAATATGGCTTAGTCTATAATACCATAAGTACTTCTGGTTAATTTCATCTTTGGATCTCTTTTGACCTACGACACTCACTACTTGCTTATTTATATTCATATTCACATCAACATACAAGTGATAAAGACTAACAATCAAAAGATCATGTGCAACCAATTTATTTATAAATAATAGAATAAATTATTATTGAAATTAAATCAAACCATCCTATGCTAGCATAGATATGAAATCAAATTTTAACTAACTACAGATATAAATAACAGTCTTTCAAATCTAATCTAAACCCTGATGGCAATTGAAGAGGATAAGTGCCAATTGCTTTTATAGCAATTTTTGCTCCATTGTCGATCTGAAGGATCATGTCATCTTTCCTCAATCTCTTACTTTCTATTAGACCCTGTATTGAAGTACATATATGAGCACTAGAACTAGAGTCTAATATCCAACTAGAAGTAGAAGAAACCATGAGGTTAGATTCAATTATGAGCATACTTGACATACCTTCCGAAGGTGTGTCGCCCTTCTTAATCTTTCGGCTTTTCAGGTAGAGTGGATAGTTCCTCCTCCAATGGCCATCAGCATCATAGTGGAAATATTTTATTTTGCTATAGCCTTCTTCAGAATATCCTTCTTTGGCTTGTTCTCCTTCTTCTGCTTCTTCATGTGTTTACTCTTTTTCTTCTAATCAGATTTCTTTTGGATGAAGAAGGCTGCTCCACAGTAAGAACAATACCCTTTAAACTTTTCAAGATTTTCTCAACAGTGACCAACATATTGACCAGTTCGGATATAGCGCAATCAAGTTTGTTATATAAAATTTATAATAAATTGATTATACGAATTTGTAAAGAATTGAAGGATCAAATCCATCTGCAATTCTTTTTACATATTCAGCTCGAGCTTCTCAAGCTCCTTAACATCCTTGATCATTGTCATGCAATGTTCATAGACTGACTGTCCTTTATGCATCTTCATATTGAAGAATCTCTTAGATACTTCGAAGTACGCAGTGCAGCTTTGCTCACCATACAACTCTTGTAAGTGAGTGATCATAGCCCTGGCAGTGGGCATAAGCTCATACTGGCTCTGCAACTCGTTTGACATAGAAGCCAGTACATAGCACTTAATCTGACTGTCTTCATCCGTTCATTTATTATATGTTGCTCTTTACTCAGCACTAGGATAGTTTGGTAACACTGAAGGGTCTTGGTTAAATACATATCCTAATTTTTAGAAATCAAGACAATCTTGAGGTTTTTTAGCTAGTTTTAAAATTGGTTCTGATCAAATAATTAGACTTCAGGATGCAGGCTAGAGGACTTAAAGCTGATATGATTTAACTGCGAGAGTAGATATTCAAGTTAGATTTTTATATTTTAAATTTTATATTTACTCTAGGGACTTTAAGAAGCAAACAAAACTCCTACTATTTTTTTGAATCTTTACACTCCTTGGGTGGAGAAGCGAAAATCCTAATGCGACAATTAGATTTCTAGTGGATGCTGCGGTCCCATCGATGCTATGTATCTCACCTGACAGATATTGATAATATGCACACCGATGCATGGCAACTCCTTGTCCAGATGCTTCTCTAAGCATGTGGCAATGATTTGATCTCTAAGTCACATAGGCTCACCTGGTAGATATTGATCATATTCCTTAGTTAAGCCCGATCCACCATTCATAAGCAATTGCAAAGCTGTCATTGGGTCTCTCACCTGATAGATATTGAGCCCAACCCCATTCTTACCTTGGAGTAATTTTTTGCTAATAGAGTGGTTGCATATTCTTGGTACAACTGAACCACTATGACCAGCTACGAATAAACAACATCAGTAGCATGTCTGCACAATTACAATGGTAGAAGCCCTCTAGACCTGATATTTATGGAGAGGTTTAGGTTTAGATCTCATCTAATCAGTCATCAAATGACTGATCTAATTGACATAGGCTAAACCAAACCATCAAGCAACCATATTTAAGACTTAATCTTCCAAATTGGACAGATAAGTGGAGATCAGTGAGGATCTTCTTGTTGCTTTCTTTAGACACCAATAAATTGGTCAGATCATTGAATAAACTAATTAAATAACCATCTTTCAATTACTTTTCTTAGACACCAATTGATCAATTAGTCCAATTGAATTAGTTCAAATGAATCAGGCTCAAGCCATCGAGCTAAATTAGGTCTTTAGATTAATCGATTCTACATATAGAATTTAATTGATTTGATCAACAATAATTGTATGATCTAAACTTAATTGACCTGATCTTAATCAATACTTGATTCAGTTTGATTAATTATTAAATCAATTTGGACCCATTAATGATCAAATCAAAATCCTAGATGTAATCTAATTATATGACCTAATTTTTGATCTACCTATAACCAAACCTTCTTGCATAAACACAAATTTTAGATTTTAAACTAAATTTAGATCTAAATTTTTGCATGAAAAAAAAATTTCAATCTTGAAACTAATTTTTAGATTTAACATACAAGCATATATCTCATATTTGTATGTAAAATTCAGATCTAAAAAAAATTTTAGATCTTGGCATGATTTCATATATCTCATATACAATTCATGAATCAAATTTTTAGATTTATGCATGCAAACATATATCACATATACATGCAAAAAAATAATTCAAAAATAATTTTCAGATTTATGCATGCCTTCATGTATCTTATACATAACATAAAGATCATGTATAAAACAAATTTCAGCCCTAAGCATGCCATCATATATCACATGTACTATTTACAAATCAGATCTTAATCGAATTTCAAATCTTAATCAAGCATCCATACATCTCATGTATCTATAGAAATCAGATTTTGAAAACTCTTTTCAAAAATTGCATGTTATTTTCATACATATGAATATGTGGCTCTAATACTATTGTTGAAATTTGGTATGGCACTGATGTATGCATATTTCAAAATCCTTTTTGAAATAAGAATGCAGTGGAATAATAGATCAATTTTTTTTTAATTTAAGCATGCACATATGTGACCAAAGCACCTAAAGATTTAGTACATATGCTGAAAATAAATATGCTGATTTTAATCTGAAAATAAAACTATGTGATCGGATCGCATACCTGTTTTACTTTTCTTTCTTCAACCTTGGACTTAGAAGAAGAATAGATTCAACTTTAGCCATACAAATATCCGACCTTTATGGATATCCATGAAGAAACAAGATGGATTGATCTTCTTGATTTTGTCACATGCAATTGATCAACACTTGATCAGCCTTTGAACCTCTAGATCAACTCCTTGATCAGCCTTTTTCTCTTCCTTGGATCTTTCTTGATGTAGATCAGCAATCAACTAAAGAGAGGAAGGAAGAGGGAATGTCCAACCAGATTTTGGGCATGGAGAAGTGGACACCCAACCCTTTGGACATTGGAGAAAGAGAGGGAGAGAGGGGAGGCATGGAGAGCTTCTTGTAGACTGATTGCTTGGGGCTTGATTGCCCCTAAAGATCAAGAGTTGGTCCCCTTATATAGGCTTTTGATTTGAGTCCTAACCAAACTCCAACTCTTTATTTAAAGAGGACTCCAAATCTTATTAGGACTTCTTCTTTTAGAGCTTTAAACTTTATCACTTGTCCTTATCAAATAAGGAAAGGGAGGGGCGCCAACTATTGGCGCCCACATGATGTCCACATGCCATAAGGGATGGGGCGTGCACCCCATCCAAGCCAATGGCCCATATTAAATCTGATTTGATGAAGTCATTTTTCCTCTAATTCATCCACATATAATGCACCCAATTTGATCAAATCAAATGGCACAACTAAGGCTTGATCTAAAGCATATTGGCATCCAACAATTGAGCTCCATGAACCCAAGTGCAAATCCAATTTGGATTAGGTTTAACTTGATTTAATCAAATAAGAAATCCAAATTCAAAGAGGAATTAGATTTAATCATGTGCTAGCAAGATTTTCTTAAATCCAATAAGATTTTCTAAATCCTAATCCAATTAGGACTTTTTAAGTCTAATTAGTCAATCTCAATTAGTTTCTTATCTGTGTAACCCTATAGGTTCAATTCTGTCTGGTAATGAGATATACCATGATCTCTATCATGATATCATTGAAACTCTTTTCAATGGATCGAAATGATTTCACTCTAACTCAATAAGGATCGTTGATCTAGAACAACACCAGTGGCACCAGTAGTATGTAGTAGCAACCTAGTAGAATCGAATAACAAATCTCAAAGTGTAGTTTTGTATGATCAAATTTCTCTATCATGAGTCCTGACTTGATGGTAGATTATGGATAAATTATCAAATCTCAGTATCAGTCAAATGATAGATTCGATTAGCTCAAATCCAATTATGATTCTTACGAAAATTCTTTTCCATCAATCACACTACTATGACCACAGACTTTCGGACTTAGCCTCTTAAATTTATAAGACTAATCTTTCTATCAAGGTCGATAGATTCTATCTAGATGCGCATCCTGCTCTTACAGTGGATCAACTGTCACCAACATCCACTACAAGACTCAAAAGATCATGTTTCTATATAAATCAAACTCTAGCAGCCTCACTGTGAGCAATCGTGCCATCACAGGTCAAAGGACCATTCATATAACTACAGCATCGAGATGATCACTAACGATTGAGTGAAAATCTATGTGATCTCTCATATGGTCATGCTTAGTACTAGTTGTTCTCTAATAACTATTTGCACTTATCACTCAGTGTCTCTGTACTATAGACCAGAGACTCATCTATCTCGAACGAAGCAATTTGTGCACCTATCTATTCGGATCGATCACCATCCTCATGATGATATTATGATTAAGAAGAATTTAGGAATTAATTATACATACCTCTAATTCTCAACACTTTGAGAATATTTATCATAAGTATTAATTCTATGGATGATTCAAGGATACATTGTACTTGAATAAAATAAACTTAGCCTTTTATTGATCAAATCAATATTTAAAGTAAAATACTATACCTTAGTGTTATTAATATGTGTCAGCTATATTAGCTTCTAGGACATATATCCAACAGATCAGCCACCTGATCAGATAGAAACTTCTATTGTATATGACTCCATAGGTTCGAATCTAAGCTGTTAGCACAGAAATAAATTTTATACTAATCGAAGTGACCATCTAGTAATAATATCCGACGTCCAGATAAGTCAAATAATTACAAAGCAACATTCAAGAACTCTTGGCATATGGTTATCGTATAATTCATCCATTTGACCTTTAATGCTCAAGATGACTTCAAAGTTAAACTGTCACTTCTTGATAAGTACATCCGAATTGTATCTCAACCTTATAAATCCTATGACTCCTCATGTGGATTACTCTAGTCAAAGTTTTACTAAATTGAAACATATTGAAGCATTATGTCCAACAACTTAGAGCAGTCAATTCTATTTTTATTCACACACTGACTTAGTAAGTACTTGATTATGCCCATAAACCTTCCATCACTACATTAGAAATATGAATAGTCTGACACAAAATATAGTGAGTTGCTTGTAAGCTACCATGATGATCTCAGATCAGAGGGACACTTATACCCATATCCTTCACGAGTAGCTCTTGACAGTAGAGTGCTCCATAGTTTGATCACATTTAGTGAAATGTACTCCTATATTTTACCTGCATGCCATGTCAGTGTCTTTACACTTCTTGATTACGAGAATAACCAACTTATATGGCACACAACGACCTATGCTTAATAAACATTATCATCCTACTAATAACATATTATTTGATTGTGAATAAGTTTAAAAACTATTTGATAAATCCTTCTTTATCTATTAAAATATAGTTCTAAAGATTTCATCATAACATAAGAGTTTAATAGGGAAGATACAAAATTAATGATAAAATTATCAAATAATTTTTATTAATTTATAATTCATATATAATTTATAAAGAGCATAATTATTTAAAGATAGACAATTAGCTTTATGATATATTTTTTAACAAGTTGTAGATTGGTCAGATTGATTAACAGCCACATATTGTCGATCAATTTAAGGATCTAATTTGGCTCAATGGTTCGAGCTCGAGTCTAGGCTGACCTATTTAATTTAATTGATCAATTAGTATCTAAGATAAGTCTGGATCATGATTTTCAATTGGGATCATGCTTACCTTACCATGAACAAATGGTGTCTAAGACAAGCATCTGCAATCCTCCTAATGATCACACTTATTTGGCCAACTTGGTCGATTAAGTTTTAAAATAAGTTGCTTATTGATTCACGCTAGCTTATGCCACTAGGTTAGTCATAATCATCATGACTAATTAAGGATGAGATCAAAATCCAAACCTCCTCATTAAAATATTAAATCTAGCGATGTTCCACTATTGTAGTTGTGTGGGCCCTTCTGAGTGTTGACTATTTTCGACTAGTTATAGTGGTTCAGTTGCATTAAGAAAGATGCAACTACACTATAACATGAGATGCTCCAGGATAAAGATGGGGTTGGACCTAATAACTATTAGGTGAGAGATCCAATAATGTCTTTACACTTGCAGGTGAACAATAGGTTTGACTTAACTGAGAAATAAGATTAATAACTGTTAGGTGAGGCTTTAGGACTTAGAAGCCAAAATTGGTTACAATATGTTCAGAAAATATTAGACAAGAGTTGTCCACTCATTGGCGGACCTATCATCAATAACTATTAGGTGAGATG
Source organism: Elaeis oleifera (assembly GCA_000441515.1). NCBI lineage: Eukaryota > Viridiplantae > Streptophyta > Magnoliopsida > Arecales > Arecaceae > Elaeis > Elaeis oleifera. The sequence goes on from KE507601.1 coordinate 20,415, forward strand.
ATGAGTTAATCGGTGAGACCGTAGCACCCAATAAAATTCTTAAGTGTGGAGGTTTTCATTTCTCTACCTGAGGAGTGTAAGAAATCCAAAAAAAAAGTGAAAGCTCTAATTTATTTTGAAAATAAAATTTTAAAATAAATTAACCAAGTCAATTATAAAATCTAACTAGAACCTTTGTCTTCCTATAGGAAATGACTGCTTCAAACCCACTTGCCCGCATTCTTGACACCAACAGACTGACTGACCCAAACTTTAAGGATTGTATTCGAAACCTCAAAATCATCTTGAGCTCTAAGAAAATAGCCTATGTACTCGATCAGGACCTTCTCCCTCTTCTAGCCCATCCAACCGTTGATCAGAGAGCATCTCATAAGAAGTGGTTAGATGATGACAATAAGGTCAGGTGCTACATGTTGGCCTCAATGTCTAACGAGTTGTAGCACCAACATGAAGACTGCTAGGTAGATACTGACTAACCTACAAGAGTTGTATGGTGAGCAGAGCCACACAACTCACTATGAAGTATCGAAGCAACTCTTCAAAGCGAAGATGCGTGATGGGCAGTCGGTCCATGAGCATTGTCTGACAATGATCAACGATCTAGAGGAGTTTGAGAAGTTCGGCATGTCTATAAATAAGGAGTTACAGATTGACCTCATTCTATAATCCTTGACTGATTCATATGCTCAATTTATAGTAAACTTTTATATGAATAAGATCCTATACACCATAGCTGAGTTGGTCAATATGCTGGTGACCACTGAGAGTACCTTGAAGAGTTCTCGGGGCTCTATTCTCACTGTGGAGCGGACTTCTTCTAAGAAAAATCTACTAAAAAAAACCCATGAAGAGTAGAAGGTTGAGAGCAAGCCAAAGAAGGAAGTCCCGAAGAAGAAGGCCAATGATAAGGAAAATGTTTCCAATGCAATAAGGATGGTCATTGGAAGCGAAATTGCATGAGTTACTTGGCGAGCCTCAAGAATAAAAAGGAAGGTGAACCTTCTGAAGGTATGCTCATTATAGAAACTAATTTGATGATTTCTTCTACATCCAGTTGGGTGATAGATTCTGGATCTAGTGCTCATCTATGCACTACTTTGCAGGATCTGAAGGATAGTAGAAGGCTGAGGAAAGGTGAGATAATTCAGATTTGTGCTTCATAAGGTAGATATATCCAAATCTCGATAGGTCATCTGTAAATATAATGAAGTAATAGTATCCTCTTCTGGCGCCTATATTCATAGGTCTACATACATCGCTCTGTATTAGACCTAGAATATCATTGACTCATTCACTTTTTTTTTAGGTAAGATGATTTGATCATCTTACCAAGTAGGCAGGATTCACAGGTCAGTAATAATTCACAATCATTAATTTTAGGGACACCTTCTTTGATTAACCTGTCTTTCCTGTTCTTGTTCACATGACCTAATCTACAATGTCAAAGGTAGGAATCCCTAACATTATCTATCCTAAGGTGTTTGTTCGATGTGTACATTACACTAACAGGATGTGATAATATATATATGCTATATTTTAATTATCCATGCATAATTATAGTATCATTCATAATGATATTGTTGAAAATTATATCTCAAAGTCAATTGTCAGTCTGTTAGTGATTGTGCTCATATTTATAAATATATATAATTTTATTAATAAAATTATTAATTTTCATCATAATTATCCATCTTCTTTGAACTTCAGTATTGTGATGAAGTCTTTAGGATTATATTTAATCGATAAAGGAGAATTTATCATTTAATCCTTAAAACATGTTCATGACCAAATGATATACTATTAATAGGATGATAGCGATATTGAGTATAGGTCGTTGTATGCCATATAAGTTGGTTGTCCTCTTAACCAAGGAGTATGGAGATACTAGTATGGCATACAGATAGAATGTAGGAGTACATTCACATCGAATATGACCGATTGCGGAGCACTCTGCTATCAAGAGTAGCTCACGAAGGGTATAGATATAAATATCCCTTCGACCTGAGATCACCACGGTGACTTGTAAGTAACTCACTATACTTTGGTATCAGATCATTTGAATTTTTAATTCAGTGATTGAAGGTTACTGGGTGCAGTTAAGTACTTATCAAGTCAGTACATGAGTCAAGATGGAATTGATCCCTCTAAATAAGTAGGAGTTATGCATCAGTGCATTTCAATTTAGTAAAACCTTGACCAGAGTGATCCATATGATGGATTTGAAAGGTTAAAATATAATATGGTTGACTATTTTAGGATTGACAGTCAAACCCTAGATCACTTTGAGTATTTGGGTCAAAAGAATGAATTATACGGTAACCATATGCCAGTAAATTCTAGAATATTGCTTTACAATCTTTCGGCCTATCCGGACGTCGGATCCCATTGCTAGTGAAGAAAAGCGTGATGGGTGATGTGCATGTATTTTTAAAAATTTACAGTAAAATATATATAGATTAAATAATTTAATCTATAATACATGCATAGATCAAATCTAAATCACCATACAGGATCTATGACATGAACTAATATGCATGTATGTACATCTAAAATTTAAAATTCAGCAAGTACATGATATATCTAATCTATATTTAGATCATACCTAAATATTGATTGAATATAAAATTTTATATTTGAGCGTAGGTAGAAGATCACCATATTCGAAATCTACGGTAGATGGTTCTTCATGATGCTTGGCAGCCGCATATGCATCCGGCCTCTATAGGTATTCACACAAAGCTCTTGTGCTGATCGATCTCCCCGAAAATGCTAGCTTGCAAGGATACCATCCTTTGGCTGATCTAAGAGGAACATGATGGAGATGAAG
>KE507601.1:33182-43469 GCA_000441515.1 Elaeis oleifera
ACAAGGACTACCCTGGCCAAGATTTTGCTAAATTGAAACACGACTGTACACAGCTCTTAAATTGGAGTGGTCAATCCCATTTTGACACATGCATCGACAAGTCAAGTACTTGACTACACCCAGTAGCCTTTCGTCACTGAATTAAAATTCAGGTAGTCCAGTGCCTAAGTACAGTGAGTTGCTTGCAAGTCACCGTGGCGGTCTCAGGTCGGAGGGACATTTATACTCATATTCCATCAGAGCAAATCTTGACAGCAGAAATAGCTCCGGAGTCAGTCACATTCAGTGCAGATGTACTCTTACATCTCACCTGTATGCCATACCAGTGTCTCCACACTCTTTGGTTAAGAGGACAACCAACCCATATGGTACACAACGACCTATGCTTGATAAATGTTGTTGTCTTTGGTAACAACATATCATTTGATCGTGAAGTGATTTAAAGACTAAACGATAAATCCTCCTTTGTCGAGTCTAAATAGTCCTAAGGACTTCACCACAACATAGGAGTTCATTAGAAGATGAAATATTTGTGATAAAAATATCAAAATAATTTATATTAATTCATAATTCATGTACATATATAAAAATGAGCACAACTGTCAACAGACTGACGATTGGTTTTGGGACACTATTCCCAACAGTAAGTGGGTCTTCAAAAGGAAGAGGGCGTAGATGGGAAGGTGGAGACCTATAATATCCATCTGATTGCCAAGAGTTATCGTTAGTGTTATGGTATTGACTATAATGAGATATTTTCTCTTGTGGCAATACTAAAGTCCATTCGGATCATGCTTGCGACAGCAGCACATCTGGATTATGAAATTTGACAAATGATTGTGAAAATAGCCTTCCTAAATGGAGAGCTGGAAGAAGAGGTGTATATAGTACAATCTGAAGGTTTCATATCCACAGATGAATCAAAGGTGTGCAAGCTTCAGAAGTCCATTTATGGACTAAAACAGGCATCTCGAAGTTGGAACATACATTTTGATAAAGTGATCAGAATGTATGGCTTCATTAAGAATGGAGAGGAACCCTGCATATACAAATGGGTTAATAACTCGGTAATAGTATTTCTTATTTGTATGTGGATGGTATTCTCTTAATCAAGATAACATCCCTGCATTACAAGGAATAAATATTTGGTTGTCATCTCAGTTCTCCATGAAGGACTTGACAGAAGCATCCTTCATTCTTGGGATGAAGATCTATAGAGATAGATCTAAAAGATTGCTTGGATTATCCCAATCGACATACATTGATACTGTACTGAAAAGATTCAGCATGAAAAATTTCAAGAAAGACTATCTTCCGATAGGCCAAAAAATTTCTCTCTCGAAGAGTGATTGTCTGATAACTCCTCAAGAGAGAGAGAGAGCATATGAGTAAAATTTCATAAGCTTCGGCAGTGGGATCTATTATGTATGCCAAGACATATACGTAATCGGACGTGGCATACTCACTAGGGGTAGTGAGTAGATACCAGTCCGATCCAGATGAGAACCACTGGAAGGTCGTAAAGATCAATCTTAAGTATTTGAGAAATATTAAGGATCAGTGGCTTATCTATGGAGAATCTGATTTAAAACTTATGGGGTTTACAGACTCCAATTTTCAGTCGGATCATGGTGACAGCAAGAGCGTGTCGGGATATATTTATACCCTGAACGGTGAAGAAATATGCTGGAAGAGTTCTAAGCAGCACACTGTGGTGGCTTTACTTGCGAGATGGAATATATCATGGCATCGGATACTGCGAAGGAAGCTGTGTGGTTATAAAAATTTATCAACGAGCTCAGAGTGGAACCTCCCTCGATGGCCCCATCTTGTCGTACTGTGACAGCACTGGCGTCATTGCTCAAGTGAAAGAACCGAAGTCACATTAGTGGACCAAGCACATTCTGCATCGCTACCACCTGATCCGAGAAATCATGGATCGAGTGACATCAACCTTCAGAAGATCGATGGAAAGGAGAACCTGACTGACATATTAACTAGAGCCCTTGCGGTAAAGGAGTTCGAAGATCATAAAATGAAGATGGGTATACGATACTGTATCGATTGGCTTTAGTACAAGTGGGAGTTGTTGGAAAATATGTTCCAAAGCCAATCATTAGCCTGTTGACGGTTGTGCTATTTGATATAATTGTATATAAATTAATTAATAAAATATTTATTTAGTAATTTTTATCATAAGCTTGTGCATCTTCTATATCGAACATCTGTGTTATGATGAAAGTCCTTAGGATTACTTTAAATCGATAAAGGAGGATTTATCATTTAATCCTTAAATGAGTTCATGACCAAATGATATGCTATTACTAGGATGATAGACATATCAAGTGTAGATCGTTATATGCCATATATCGTTGGTCGTCCTCTTAACCAAGGAGCATGGAGATGCTGGTATGGCATATAGATGAAATGTAGGAGTACATTTCACTGAACGTGACCAACTCCGGAGTACTCTGCTATCAAGAGTCACTCCAAAGGGATATAGGTATAAGTGTCCCTCCGATCTGAGATCGTCACGATGACTTGCAAATAACTCACTGTACTTTGATGTCAGACTACTTGAATTTCTAATTCAGGATCGGAAGGTTTCTGGGCATAGTCAAGTACTTGTGAAGTCGGTGCGTGAGTCAAGATGGAATTGACCACTCCAAGAGATTAGAGAGAATGCTTTGTGTTTCAATTTAGTAAGACTTTGGCCAGGGCAATCTTTATGAGGAGTCACAGGATTTATTAGGTTGAGACACATAATGAATGTACTATTAAGAGTTGATAGTTTAAACTCTATGTCACCCTAGCATCAAGGGTCAAAGGGATGAATTATATGGTAACTATATCCAAATAGGTTCTTGAGTGTAGCTTTGCATACATTTGGCTTATCCAGACATCGGCCACCATTGCTAGAAGGTTACTTCGATTGGTACAGGAATCAGTTCCTGTACTATCAGTTTAGGTTCAAATCTATGGGGTCACACACATTAGCAGTTCCTCTCCGATCACATGGCTAATCTAAAGAGTCCCAGTGGATGGAGACTCTGCTAGAGAGTCCCATTGGATGGAGACTCTGCTGGAAAGTCCCACTGGATGGAGACTCTAGAGAAGAGTCCGACTAGATTTGGACTCACAGCAGAGTCCTACTAGATGGAGACTCTGCTGGAGAGTCCCACTGGATGGGGACTCTAGAGAAGAGTCCACTAGACTTGGACTCTATCATTAATAGAGAATTAATTAGTGATTATATCACTAATTAGCTCAATTTGATTAAGCATTAAAGTCTGGATCAAGTTTGATTGAATTGGATTCAATTAGGTCGTCTGATTAGGTTATGAGAAGACCAAATCGGTAAGAGAGAAATGATCCTGATTTGATTAGATCTATAGCTCAATTAATTTATTAATTTGATCAAATTTATTTAAGATTGTAGGAGCCTAATTAGATTAGGTTCATCAAGTTTGTTTGGGTCTAATCGGATTGGGTTTGAAGAAATCCAATTGGTTAAATCCTAGAGTCCCAAATGAGCGGGACTCTCTCCCTTGCGCCACCCAAATTGTCTCACACCTTTTCTCACCATAAAAAATCAATTTGTGTATGAAAAAATCTAAAAATTATCCTTCTTTTGTTGTCCATTAAGGATAGGAATTGATTGGTTTTGATTTGAATTCAAAATGATTTGAATTTCAACTTAAAACCTTATCCATATCCTTCCATACGTTGGCTATTTTTGAAGGGGCTCATTGTGTGTGAGAAAAGAAATCTTTTTGATGGTTTTCATATCTAATTTTTTTGGTAAGTCCCTCTTTAAGTCAGATATGGGTGAGAAAAAGTTGGAGTCAAATTGACATTCAAAATTATTTGAATTACGACAAACTCCAGCCCATATCCTGTCTTATCTGGTTTGTGCGACAATCATAAAAGATCATAATTTTGTATGTCAAATAAAGAGAGCTTTTTATTGTGAGATATCAGAGAGAAAGAAGGTCAAAAATTCTTCTTTGGAGTGTGAGGTTTGGTGGGTTTTCTTCTTCTTTGGCATGAACAAAAGAGGAGACCGATCTCCTCTCAGGTGAGCGACCTAGAACTGTTCTAAGATTTTGGATGAGAGAAAAATCAAAGAGAAGAGAGTCTTCATCATATTTTTCTCCATCATCTAGTATTCTCTCTGATCCATCTTCGACATCAAAAAGATTCAAGGTGATCGAAGGAAGAGATCAAATCAGATCTACCATCAGAAATCGACTGCGTGAGCTAGTACTCCCGCAGAGGGTTGATCGGTCCGAGGACTTCGTGTGGACCATCCGTAGAGGTCAGACACTTGTGTGACTATGAGCGACTAGAGAAAACTTTCAGATCTACATTTTCATTATGGAGATAGACTATCCATGCTCAGGTATTGGGTTTGAAACCCTAGAAGTGGTGGATTAGATCTACCACTAATTGCTGTTCTTATTCAAATGCTTGTAATATTAGATTTAGATTTTTATGTATATAAATTCATGTTATAAATTTATTTGTAGGAGTTTTAAGATCAGATATTATATATATATTTATAGATTAAATAGTTTAATCTAATATTCTTTCACTGAAATTTTAAATGCATGCATGAAATCCCTGCACGATCCAACATCCACACCCTCTCTTCCTTCCCTTTTCTCCTCTCTTGGGTGTTCTACACGCCCCTTCTCTTGGGACATGCGTCTCAAGGTGTTCCATGTCCAAAGCTGTTGGGTGCCCCTTTTTTGCTGATTTCTAGCATCTGATAGTAGCATATAAGAAGGAGAAACTCTAGAGAAGAGGAGAAGAAGAAGATCAAGATAAGAGATCAAGTGTTGATCGTGATCCAGGCTTCGTTCAGATTCACAGGCTGAATTTTTAGAGAAAAAAATTCAGATTAAAGAGGACTGTTCCAGACTAATCTTGAGTGGATACTCATAGAGGTTAGATATTTGTATGGATAAGAGAGAATCTCTTCTCTTTCAGAGCTAGATTTGAAAAAAAAGATTATGAAACAGGTATGTGATTTGATCACAATCTGAATTTTAGCATACATCAATTTTAGCATATGAAATAAATCCATGTGGTTTTATATTTTCATGCATGCATAATTTAAATTAAAATATTTTAATTTATTCTCCACTACAGTGTTTAGAAAATAAAATTTTGAAATGCATATGCATGCTCCAAACCCCAAATTCCAATAGTGGTACCAGAGCTATAGATTTTCATATGCTGAATTTTGATATACATATTTTGAAAAGATTTCAAAATTAATTTTTTCTTGATACATGAGATGTATAGATAGATCTTTAAATCTAAAATTTAATTTTGAGTTTAATTTTAGAACGTATAGTTGATATGTAATTGCATTCATAGATCTCAATTTAGATCTAGAAAGAGTTCTAGTTCATATTCATGTGATATATAGATGCATGCATAAAACTTAAAATTTTATGTGATCTGAATTTTGATTCATATATGTGATATATGATTGCATATTTAGATCATAAATTTACTTTTAATCTGATCCATAATTAGTATATGAGATATATGATATCATGCTTAGATCTAAAATTTTGTTTAGATCTGATTTTACATGCATATATATGATATATATTTATGTGTTAAAATTTGAAAATTATTTTCATATTTTAAAATTATTTTATGTAAAAAATTTAGATCAGAAATATGATTTTAAAATCTAAAATTTATGTTTATGTATGAGGGTTTTGGTCATGGAAAAACCATTAATTAGGTCATGTAATAGGATTGCATTTAAGATTTTTGATTTGAGTCATATGGGTCTAATCTGATTAAGTAATTAGTCAAACCGAGTCAAGTGTTGATCAAGATCAGATCAATTAAGTTAATGATTATACAATTATTGTTGATCAAATTAATTAAATTTCATATGTAGAATCGATTAACCTAAGTACCTAATTTGGCTCGTTGGTTTGAGCCTGATTTGCTTGAGCTAACCAATTCTGAGCAATCGACCTATAGATGTTTAAGGCAAGTTAATGAGATGTGGTTATTTAATTGATTCCGTTCACTTACTTGATCAATTTATTGATGTCTAAGGAAGGCAACGGTGGGACTCCCACCGATCTCTACTTACCTGGCTAGTTTGAAAGATTGGGTCATGAATTAGGTTGCTTAGTGGTTTAGTTTAGCCCATGCCAATTAGATCGATCATATGATGACTGATTAGATGATATCTAAACCTAAATCTCTACACAAATATTAAGTCCATAGGTCTTCCACCATTGTAGATGTGCGGGTGTGCTACCGGCGTTGATTGTTCTCGACTGGTTACAGTGGTTCAGTTGTATCGGGAACACGCAATCACTCTATTAGCAAAGAATTACTCTAAAGTAAGGATGGGGTTGGGCTCAATAACTATTAGGTGAGGGATCCAATGATGGCCTTGCACCTACTTGTGAATAGTAGGTCGGGCTTAACTAAGAAGTGTGGGCAATAACTATTAGGTGAGCTTACATGACTTAGAGACCAAGTCGCTGCAACATACTTAGAAAAGTATCTGGACAAAGAGTTGCCTACGCATCGGTGTGCATGTTGCTAAAAATTGTTAGGTGAGGTGCATGTTATCAGTGGGACCGCAGCACCCACTAGGAATCCTTTGTCACATTAGGATTTTTGTTTCATTCTCGGAGAGTGGAGAGATTCGATAAATTAGTGAGAGTCATTATTTTCATCTTAAAATCTCTAGAAGTGAATTAATATTAAGTATAAAAGTCTAACTTGAATCTCTACTCTCACAGTTAAACCATCATGTCAGCCTCAAACCCTCTAGTCCATATCTTTGAAACCAATCGTTTGACCAGTAATAATTTCAAAGTCTGGCTTAGAAACCTCAGAATTGTTCTGACCTCAAAAATGTTAAGTCATGTTCTCGATCAAGATCCCATAATGCTACCAAACCGTCCTACTGCTGAGCAAAGAGCTGGCTTTGAGAAGTGGATGGATGAAGATAGTCGGGTCAAGTGCTATATGCTGGCATCCAAGTCAAATGAGTTGCAAAGCCAGCATGAGCATATGCCCACTACCTGGGCTATGATCACTCACCTACAAGAGTTGTATGATGAGCAGAGCTGTACTGCGCGCTTCGAAGTATCCAAGAGACTCTTCAATCTGAAGATGCGCGAAGGACAATCTGTCCATGAGCACTGTATGATAGTGATCAAAGACATTGAGGAGCTCGGGAAGCTCAGGCTGGATATGCAAAAGGAATTGCTGATGGATTTGATCCTTCAATCTCTTACTAATTCATATAGTCAATTCATTGTGAATTTTCATATGAACAAACTTGACTGCACTATTCTTAAACTCGTCAACATGTTGGTCACTGTGGAGGGTATCTTGAAGAGTTCAAGAGGCACTGTTCTCACTATGGAGCGGACTTCTTCTTCCAAGAGAAAGTCTATTGGAAGAAAGAAAGTTAAATCTGTAAAGAAGCAGAAGAAAGAGAGCAAGCCGAAGAAGGATGGTCCAAAGGTGGCTGAAGCAAAGGGAAGTATTTTACTGCCATGCTGAACGCCACTGGAGGAGGAACTGTCCAAAATACCTGGAGAACCTAAAGACCAAAAAGGTGATAAACCTTCTGAAGGTATGCTCGTAATTGAATCTAACCTTATAGTTCTTCTGCTTCTAGTTGGGTATGAGACTCTGGCTCGAGTGCTCATATATGTACCTCAATACAGGATCTGATAGAAAGTAAGAGGTTGAGAGAAGGTGACATGATCTTTCAAGTTGGCAATGGAGAAAAGGTTACTGCAGAGGTCGTTGGCACTTACCCTCTTCGATTATTATCTGGTGTTAGATTAGATTTAAAAGACTGTTATTATGTTCTTGTAGCTAGTCGAAATTTGATTTTCGTGTCTGTGCTAGCATAGGAAGATTTTAAAATTTATTTCAATAAAGACTTTTGTTCTATTTATTTATGAAATAAATTAGTTGCATGAGATCTTTCAATTGATAGTTTTTATCACTTGCATGTTGATACGAATGTGAACCTAAACGAGCAAATAGTGAGTACCGTAGGCCAAAAGAGATCTAGAGATTAAATTAACCAAAATACTTGCGGTACTATAGACTAGGCCATATTGGAGAGGACAGGATAAACAGATTAGAAAAGATAGAATCCTTGACTCTCTTAATCCAGAGTCGTATCCAACTTGCAAATCCTGCTTTCGAAAAAAATGGCCAAGTTATCCTTTGTAAGACATGGGGAAAGGGCCATAGAGCTACTTGCTTTAGTACACACCGACGTGTGTGGACTATTTGATGTACAGATCAGGTTGGTTATACCTACTTCATTATCTTTATCGATGATCTGTCTAGGTACGGGTATGTATATCTGATAAAACAGAAGTCTGAGGCCTTTGAAAGGTTTAAAAAATTCAGACATGAAGTAAAAAATAAACAGGCAAACCTGTTAAGGTTCTTTGATTTGATCGAGGAGGTGAATATCTTAGTCGAAAATTTTTGAGATATCTTAAGGACAATGGCATAGTCTCTCAATGGATCCCTCCTAGAACACCTCAGCTCAACGGGATATCCGAAAGGAGTAGGACCCTATTGGATATGGTAAAGTCCATGATGAGCTTCACTGATCTACCCTTATTCTTTGGGGATATGCCTTGTTAACTGTCATTCACCTGTTGAATAGAGTTCCATCAAAGTTTGTTCCTACCACACTGTATGAGATATGGTTCAGTAAGAAGTCGAGTCTAGATTATCTTAAGACTTGGAGATGTCTGGCCTATATCAAAAGACAGATGGCAGATAAGTTAGAGGATAGAACAATTATAGCTCGCTTTATAGGGTATCCAAAAAAATTCATGGGATACTACTTCTACTTTTCACAAGACCACAATGTGATTATGAGTCGAAATACCGTATTCTAAAAAAATAGTTTATCCAGAATGACGGCAGTGAGAGGTTAGTGGAGCTCGAAGAGAAAGACTCTGAAGAGCTAAAAGCTATAGATCCTCAGGAATCCGTAGTCCATGAGCCAGTAGTTGATGTTCCTCTACCACCTCGTAGATCTAGCAGGATCTCACGACCTCCTGAAAGGTATATGGGTATGCTTATGGAGGAAGTAAAGAAATATTTCTTATGGGAGATAAGAGTTATACTGATGATCCTAATACCTTTGACGAGGTGATGTCTGTTAGATGTGTGCCCTAGATGCCAGATTGGCTGACACATTCCTGTACAAATCTAAGGGCAAATTTATAATTTTGACTATAAATGAATAAAAGGGTTATTCTACTATCACATTATGTACATTATGTCTGTGATACATCCTTTGAGTTAGTAGAAATGTTAATTCATATTTTCAAGAGTTAAAAATTTAAGGCATGAATTTACATAACTAACTTATAAACAGCTCCTGACCATAGAATCATCACGAGGATGGTGATCGATCCAGAAGGTTAGTGTACGATCACTTTCTTAGGGTAGATGTGTCTTGAATCTACGGTGTGGAGACATCGGAGCGAGAGTACAGATATTCATTGAGAATGAAAGTACTGAGCGTGACCACCTCGAGCAGTCATAAGGAAGTCTACTTTCTCATCGATGACTAGCTCGATGCTGCAGCTGTATGTCTAGTTCTTTGACTTGAGGTGCATCGATAGTTCACCTTGAGTGTGTTATAGTTTGACTATACCATAACTCGATCTCCTAGCCATTCAAAATCCTGAGGTGTATGTTGGCTGTAGCATACTCATTGTAGGAACTAGATCGCACCAAGATGGGATCTATCAACCTCGGTAGATGAGAGGAGTAGTCCTATGATGATCGAAAGATCGAGTCCTTAAGCCCATGGCCATGGCAGAGTGAAATAATGAAAAGAGTTTTCCATTAGGGTTTCACAACAGACTCGGATCGATTGATTAATTCATATGACTGATGTTGGGTTTGACGAGTTCACCTTAACCCTAATTCAGTCGGGACTCATGATAGAAGAACTCAATCACACAGGTAGCTGCACCGAGAGGTTCGTTTTCATTTCTGATGAGTTGCCACCATATACTGCTAGATGTCACTGGAGGATTTTTGGAGCAATTAGAATGATCATGATGATCTATCATTCTAATTATCTGAATCAGAAGAGTTCTGGTCCATCGAAAGGAGTTTCGATGATGTCGATGATGAGATCACGACATGTCTCATTACCATACAGAAATGAACCTAACTGGGTCGCACAAACAAGAGTTAGGGTCTGGATGTCATCAATTGAGCTAGCCCAGG
>KE507601.1:52867-63059 GCA_000441515.1 Elaeis oleifera
AGAGGAAAGAACAAGATCAAGAAAAGAGATCAAGTGTTGATCGCGATCCAGGCTTCGTTCAGATTCAACAGGCTGAATTTTTGGAGAAGAAAATTCAGATTAAAGAGGACTGTTCCAGGCTGATCCCAAGTGGATACTCATAGAGGTCAGACACTTGTGCAGCTAAGAGAGAACCTCTTCTCTTCCAAATCTAGATTTGAAGAAAAAGATTGCAAAATAAGTATATGATTTGATCACAATCTGAATTTCAGCATACATCAATTTCAGCATATGAAATAGATCCATATGATTTTATATTTTTATGCATGCATAATTTAGATTAAAAATATTTTAATCTTATTCTCTGTTACGGTGTTTAGAAAATAAGTTTTAAAATATATATGCATGCACCAAACCCTAAATTCCAACATGAAATGGCTGTGCCTCAACAATGGGCACATCTAGTTGAAAACTTTTTTGTGAATCTTGGATGGATTGTAGGTTTTGAACTTTCAAAAGTTCAACAGACCTTCTACTGCCTCCTTCTTGGATAAATTCTTTCTCCAAGAAAATGGCATATCTACTAACAAGCACTTTTTGTTGAGTAAGATTATAGAAGTAGCATCCTGTACTCTTCTTGGGATAACCTATAAGCCTGTATTTTTCTGAACTAGCATCCAACTTATGTCCATCAATATTTTCACATAAGCCGGGCAACCTCAAATAAGATTGAGTCTTTTCTTTTTCATATTTCATATGGAGTGCTAGAAACAGATTTAGAAGGTATTTTATTTAAGATATATGCTGCGGCCTCGAGAGGTATCTCCAGAAAGATATCGGAAGATACGTGAAACACATCATAGACCGCACCATATCTAATAACTTGCGATTCCTCCTTTCTATAATTTTATTTAATTATGAAGTATAAGGAGGTATCCATTGAGAGAGTATTCTATTTATTTTAAATAATCGAAAAACTCACTAGACAAGTATTCTCCTCTTCGATCAGATCGAAGAGCTTTAATACTCTTACCAGTTTGTTTCTCAACCATTCTTTGATACTTTTAAATTTGTCAAAGACTTCAGATTTATATTTTATTAAATACACATATTTAAACCTAGATCTATCATCAATAAACGTGATGAAGTAAGAATATCTACCTCTGATTTGAGTCGATATTGGACCACAAACATCAGTATATACAAGGTCCAATATGTCACTTGCCCTTTCTCCATGTCAGTAAATGGAGTCTTGATCATTTTTTCTATGAGACAAGATTCACAAGTTCCATATGATTCATCATCATAAGGATTAAAAAATTATCTTTGTATAACTTGTTAATTCTCGACTCATTTATATGACCAAGTCGGCAGTGCCAGAGGTATATGACATTCACATCCTCTTTTTTTTTCATATTATCAATATAAAATACTTTATTATTAAGTGAAAGAAACAAAAGACCATTATCAACAAAAGTACTTCTATAATATTTATTAGAAAAATATATAGAACAACCATTGTTCTTTGCTTTTATTTAAAATCTTGTTCTAATAACAATGGTACAGAAATAATATTTCTAACAATATTTAGAATATAATAACAGATCTTAAGTTTCAAAATTTTGCCCGAAGGCAACATTAAAATCCTGGTTCTTACGGTTTCAGCCTGAATGGACTCTCCACTAGTACCGAACAGCTCGAAGTGACCTTTATTTAGACTCTTATTTTCTGTAGACCCTGCAACGATTTGTAAAGGTGTGAACCACATACGATATCTAATCTTCAAGAATCTGAAAATGAAGTACTTAATGATAAGTTAGTTTGTATCACATACAAACTTTTAGTAATATTTGCCGGTTTCACGGTTGTAAGGTATTCCTTGCAATTTCTCTTTCAGTGGCCCTCCTTGCCACAGTGATAGCAAGTACCTTTGACGGAGATCTTCTTTGCCTTCTTCTTGGAGATGCCAACCTTAGGGTTCATCTTTTTTTAGAATCCTTCTTTAGCTTCTTCTTGTTGATCTTATCGATAAGAAGAACCAGAGCTTTTTGCCCTTGAAATGACTCTCTACTATTTTCAACATGTTCAGCAGCTCTGGCAGGCTGATGTTCAGTTTGTTCATATGATAATTTATAACAAACTGAGAAAAGAAGTCAGGAAGAGACTGCAGGATCAAATCCTAGCTCAGTTCACCATCCATGGCAAAGCCTAGTTGCCCTAGACGAGTGATCAAATTAATCATCTTCAAGACATGTGCTTGCATGGAGGTGCTTTCAGTCATGCGGGTACGGAACAACTGTTTTGATATCTCATATCGAGTAGTTCGACTTTATTCCCAATATAACTCTTTAAGATTAAGAAGTATAGAAGGGACATCCATATCCTCATGCTGCCTCTGAAGCTCGTTGCGCATGGAGGCAAGCATGATGCATTTGACAATCACACTGTCCTCTTTTCACATCTTGTATGTGGCCCTTTCCTCCTTAGAAGCATCTTCCCCAAGTGAATCTGATGCAGGTGTATCCAGAATGTAGAAGACTTTCTCCTGATTGAGAATAATTCTCAAGTTTCTTAACCAGTCTATGTAGTTAGATCTAGTCAATTTGTTTGCATCTAGTATGCCTCTAAGTAATAGTGAGGATGCCATATGTGTAGTTAATCTACAATAATAAAATATAATATAAGCGGACAACTCATGATGACATTCATAACTAGATTAGGACTTTTATCTATTTGTGTCTCCCACTATTTTATCAAACTTCATAGCCCTCAAGTATGAAAATCGAGAAATATACTAATATTTCTTAGTGGGGTTGAGATCCCTATTTCTCATAAATACCTTGTGGATAGCACAACAAGTATTCATGAGTTCAAGAGTAGGTAACTCTTTACCAATTGTACCTCTACAATTTTC
This sequence comes from Elaeis oleifera, assembly GCA_000441515.1. NCBI lineage: Eukaryota > Viridiplantae > Streptophyta > Magnoliopsida > Arecales > Arecaceae > Elaeis > Elaeis oleifera. The sequence continues at coordinate 55,761 of KE507601.1, forward strand.
AACATTTTTTCTCTAGTCTCTAGATTATATATAGCCTTATGGATAGCACAACAAACTATAGTATTCTAGTTAAGTTAACCCTTCCATCCTATATGGTCATACTTAAACAATGCTGTCCTTGTGGATAGCACAACAAAGCAACACAATTCAAAATATGCCATAAGCATCCAAATGCACTTGATCAACATCATGTCAATTTCTATAGTAAGCCTTGTGGATAGCACAATAAGCTCACTAAGATCTTGACATACTCTATCGATCAAGTTTGAAGGAAGACCCTTGTAATGTCTACATCACTAATCAATCTAAATTCGAAATTCAACAAGACTAAATTGATCAGGTCAGTAGGTGGGAGGCCTCCTGTAGCTTTTTTTAGACACCAACAAAGTTGGCCAGGCCAGCATACGAACCTAATTAGAAATCATCTTTCACACTTTCCTCGACACCAATTAGTCAACAGAATTTGACTTTTGATTTGAAAGTGAATCTTGACATTACAACTTAATATAAATTTTAAGAGGATCTTTGAACTGGTCTCAGTACATCTTAACTATGACTACATAAAATATACTTTACATATTATGCAATTCAGCATGTAATCATAAATCATAATAGCAATCATATAATTATGCCAAAAATCATATAAGAGTGCAATTCAAGTCATAACAGATGACAAGCAAAATTGAAATAATAAAGCAACCCCTAATCATATTAGGCATGCATAACACCTTAACCATGAATCGATTTAAGCATCACACTACCATGATAATATAAATTTAAATTATCATAAATTTATAATTTTAATAACTAAAATTTAAAATATGGTACATATGAAGTCAAAAATAATTTTTGATTTTAAAGATCGATGCTAAAAATCGAAGCAATATTCTTGGTAATATATGAACAAGAATAATTCTATGCTACTACTTTGCACTTGTTTGATCGAATCAAACAAGGGTGGCTCTGATACCACTATTGAATTTCAGCCACATAGTGAAAAGTGATTTTTAAAAATTTATCAAACAAGTCAATAGCTTTAACATATAAATCTATCGAGTCGAAATCCAAACCCTAGAATCACCTTACCGATATCGATCAAAACAAAACAAGCATGCAAAAGGGATAAAATTTTATTTCACCAAAATGATAATGTGGCATGTTGGTGATCTCCATGAGACTCCAAAGTAGAAGTCTTCTAAAGGTGATCCACATAGAAGTTGGCCAAGGTCCTTCCTAATTGGTATGCCACTGCAGCTTTGTCTTCTCAAGAACACTGCCGGCTTCAAACTCAAAGAATGATCATGCCAAAGTCTAGATGCCTCCAAACTTGCCACTAGGATCATGCCAAGAAGACAATCTTTAGATATCTCATAACCTAAGATTTGATTTTTGGCTCTAATACATGAAAAAATCAAACCCTAGGGCACACTAGCAACACTTACTAATTCTCTCACCATTCTTCTTACAACTTTTGCCGCTCAATTTCTCCTTGCCTTTTTTTTAGATTTTTTCCAAATTTTTTTTCTAATTTACATGCCACTTATCTCTGGTTTCAACCCAAAATCTCAATAGTTAGGCCATGTGGGATGTCCCATATATATAAGAGATCAAGAGATGTGTCATGGGACCAAGGGGCACCAACCTTTGGCGCTCCACTTTCTTACATGGTGAAAAAATTCATCATGTAGAATTTTTGGTGCAAGACAGTCTTCACATAGAAGGACTCTCCCTCTTCTACGTGCCATAAAAATCTCACATTAAATTGGAATTAAATCATAAGAGATCAGGTTGAGAAATTAAGGCAATGCGTTAAGATAAGAGTCTTCATGAAGAAAAATTCTTCATCTTCACATGCTAAAATAAGTGGGTGCAGAGGAGTCCTTCTCCACTTGAAACTATTTCAAGTTGGATAAGAATCCAATCAAGATAGACCCAATCCCATTAGGTCAAAGATAACTAGTCTAGGTTAGCTCAAACACTTTGATCTAAACCAATTTAGAAACTTGGGTTAATACAATGTGCTAGCATATCAAATTAACCCCTAAATTTATATTAAACTCTAATTAAATTAGATCAAAATTAAATCATAAAGTGTGTAACCCATTGAATTTAAAATCTAACCAGCAATGGACCAAGACTTTCGACGTAATCCTAATCCAATTAGATTAGATCACCCAAAGAGTCTCAATTAACTAAGACTCTTCCTAATTGATTTCAGAATTAAACTCTTTAATTTTGACGTATCCACAAATCAAGATTAACATCTAGCAATGTGTCATGACTACCTAAAAGATTTAAAATTTGATAAAAATTATCAAAATATCCTTCAATGGCAAGTTACCATGTAATTCAATCCTTCTGTCAAACAACATTCCAGATGAGCTGTGGACATGAAAATATGTTAAACCCAATCACTTATCTTTATGTATCCCGATTAGAAGGTGATGATTCAGTGGATGATATATTATAAACTCTTTTCTAATTATCATCCTGTTTTGGCCAAAGACTTCTAGAATCACTGACCTATGAGATCACATATGATGTTCGCTCCTCTTATTAAGAGTGACTGATCCCTTATTGATCACTCACAACCTCCATGCATATTTCATCACATCCAGAACACCCCATACAAGGATCAAAGAATCAAGTTAATAAGTGAACCAAAATATGGATCCATGTACATAAAGTACCATGGCGATCTCAGGTCAAAAGATCACCTACACAACTCCCACTAGAGAATCATCAGTTGACATGTAAATAAAACTCCATCTGATATTCTCTCACAGGTCTGCTCAGTGAACTTATTCTCTAATGAGCACCCATATTCTTGTATTAGTGTCACCACACAAGTGATTATGAGATCAACCACCCTTATTTCTGAGCATACATAGGACATGCCAGTCTTACCAGTATCATTGATCTCCGACTCAATAAACCAACGACTAAGAATATTTTAGGTCATGGCTATCAAGGATTTAGGTCTCACTGACGTGCTCTCATCACGACCCTAAAACCTTTATCTGGACCTATGGGATTTATTATAATCTTAAAACAATAAGATGCAGCATACAATGAATCAAAATATCTATTTATTAATAAATTTATATCAATTATATGAGTCTAAAAGATAAATTATAGAAATACCTTATCACATCCTTTATACGATTAGCTTGTAGAGCATCATTCTTTCATGATAATAGTCTTCTATTCATATCACTTAATAATAATATACTTTATGTTGATAATATGAAGAAAAAAAGAGAGAGAATGTGAATGTCACATATCTCTGACACTGTTGACTTGGTCATATAAATGAGTCAAGAATTAACAAGTTATACAAAGATAAATTTTGTAATCCTTATGATTTTGAATCATATGAAACTTGTGAATCTTATCTCATGGTAAAATGACTAAGACTCCATTTATTGGACATGAAGAAAGGGCGAGTGACATCTTGGATCTTGTATATATTGATGTTTGTGGTCCAATGTCGACTCAAGCTAGAGGTGGATACTCTTACTTCATCATATTTACTAATGATATATCCAGGTTTGGATATGTGTATTTGATAAAATATAAATCTGAAGTCTTTGACAAATTTAAAGAGTATCAAAGAATGGTTGAGAAATAAACTAGTAAAAGTATTAAAGCTCTTCAATCTGATCGAGGAGGAGAACACTTGACTAGTGAGTTTCTTGATCATTTAAAATAAATAAAATTTTTCTCAGTAGATACCTCCTTACACTCTATAATTAAATGGTATTGCGGAAAGGAGGAATCGCACCGTATTAGATATGGTGCGGTTTATGATGTGTTTTATAGATCTTTCGATCTTCTTTTGGAGATATGCTCTCGAGGCTGTAGCACATATTTTGAACAAAGTGCCATCCAAATCTACCTCTAGTACTCTATATGAGATATGCAAAGGGAAGAGGCTCAGTCTTAAATATCTTAAGATTTGAGGTTGCCCGGCTTATGTGAAAAATATTGATGGACATAAGCTGAGTGCTAGATCAGAAAATATAAGTTTGTGGGTTACCCCAAGGAGATGTCGGGATCCGATGGTGCAGTGGAAGAGCCAGGTGTTTAAAATTTTATTGAAAACACCTGACGCACCGAAAATCCTAATGCCCAGAAATCTTTGACTATATCAATCAAAGTATAATTAAATTAAACTTGGATAAAAGAATACCTGTAAAGCTAATCTAAATTTTTCAAGATATCTAAGTATCTGCCCTTCAATGGTGATACACATGGAAATTAACCAAAGACAGTGCTCCTCCTTCACCTTGCTTCAAGAGTTCTAGCCCCTAGAACTTGACTAGCCCTGTATCAGTCAGGTTTCTTCAAGAACTTGACTCGACCCTCTCAGAACCTCCTCTGAACTTCTGATTCTCCTTCTTTAAGACCCTCACAATGCTTGTTTAGACCAAATAAGGCTTTGTCTTAAATCCCAAAGTCTTGTCCTAAACCTAAGATGGGTTGTAAGAAAGAAGCGAGAGCTACGAAGAGGAAAATGGAAACTCGATCTGAATGCCTCGGACACCTAGCACCTAGGCCTTTTTATAGCCACCAAAGGGACACCAAAAGGGAGGGATATGCCCCATAATAAAGTCTTATCTGATCTGATTATCAGAGATAAGAGTTCCTTCAAGTAGAAGGACTCTTATTAATGATACGTCGATCAGCACCCTCACCTATGCATGCGACCAGAGAAGGGATGTTTTCGCATCTCTTCTCAAATCAAAAAAATTCACAAATATCCATGTGGATAGGGGACTCATTTTTAATTCTAAAAAACTTGATAAGGTGATAAAAATCATATAGAAGCATGTTATCCTCACACCTCTTTACGCAAGTTCTGGTCACCACATGCATGCATGCGAGAGAAGTTTTGGCATCCATTTGGCCCTCTGATAAATATAGAAAAATTCCAGATAATTCACCAAAAATAGCTGATCAAATATGAAATATTATTAAAAAAATTATTCTAATCTGAATGAGTTTGATCAGGAGAAGGACTCTCCAAAATATGAGAAAATACGATGCTTCAACATGCACCTGCGAGAGACCCTTCTCTTTTCCAATTTTTCTCTGCCCCATATTAATCCAAAAAAATCCATCTCATACTTTGAGATGTGCACCAGAGGATTGAGAGTGATTAGGGCTACTACATGCATCTGAATCCCATGCCAGAAGGACTCCTCCTTTTGCTTATGCCAACACGCACACGCCAATTCTGATTTGTAACAAGAGTCCTTTACAACTTGGACTCTTCATAATTGGTGTTAAAATGAGATGTGACACCCCACTTTATACTGCTTCTAGGTGGCATGACCTAACCCAAATGCCCACCAAATTGGGCTAGCTGATTAGCAAGGGATGAGACTAAATTGTTCTCCTAAAAAGCTAGGGTTTCCACACGTGCTAGCATGCTCACCAAGAACCCTAATTGAATCCAAAATTTCAATCAACCTTATTAAAAGGGTCTTTGGTCAATTTATATATGTGTGTGACCCATTGGATTCCACATCTAGCTAGTAGTAGGTATGGATGCAAGTTAATCTAATTTGATTAGACTTTAATCAAACCTATTTAGGTCCAATCGAGCTAACCCGAGTTCAACAATTAGAATCTTTTTAATTGACAATTGAATTAAACTCTTTAATTTGATCAAACTTACGAGTCAAGATTGATGTCTAGCAACGTATCATGACTACCTAAAAGATGTAAAATTTAATAGAACTACCAAATATATCATTCAATGACAAATTATCATGTAATTCAATCCTTTGATCATCCCTGCACCTTGAATATGTTCATGAGTATAGAATTATGTCAAACTCAAACATATATTCATATTGATTCTCAATTAACCAATGATAACTCCAATAAAGAAGCACTAGAAACTCTTTCTAATCTCCTTCCTGCTTTTGGCCAAAAGACTTTTTTCGAATCATCTAGGGATGAGAATACACAAGATGCGATCTCCTCTTACTAGGAGTGATCGATTTCATGTTGACCTACTCATAACCTTCATACACACTTTACCATATCCAGAACACCCCATATATGACTTAATGCCATGCCTGGGATGAACCAAAATATAGGATCATGTGCACAAGGTTCCATGATGATCTCAGATTTAAGGATCACTTGCACAACTCTCACTTAGAGAACTATCTTTGACATACAAGTAAGGCTTCCATAAGATGTTCTCTTTCATCAAGTCAATTCAGTAGACTCATTTCCAAATGAGCACCTACATCCTTGTATTAGTGTCCCATACATAAGTGGCTAGTGAGATCTGTCACCCTCTCCATCGTGCATACATAGGATATGCCTGTCTATCCAAAATATTGATCCTCGACTCAATGCTCCTACAATCAGAAATATTTAAGATTAGAGTTTTAGGGTATTAAGTTTCACTAGCATGATCCATTCATGTCTTCTAAAATCATTGCCCTAATCTTTGAGGTTCATCATAATCTTAAACATAATAAGATACAGCTAAAATGATGAATCAATACTTCATTTTATTATCAAATAATAAATATCATTACATGAGTTGAAAAAATTATAAAAAAAATTCCATCATAACACCCTTGCGATTGGCTTGTAGGGTACTCTTCTTTCAATCTCCTACTTTCACTAAAGCCAATCGTCTTTGTATTTTAATCCCATACAATTAAGATAGTGATCAAATAGCTACGTGGTATGGTCTTAATGAATGGGTCTGTTATATTGTTCTTTGTGTCTACTCGTTCAAGGACAATATTTCATCTCTCTATAATTTTTCAAATGAGATGGAAGCGTCTGAGGATGTGCTTGGATCTTTGATAAAACCTAGGTTCCTTAGCTTGAATAATAGCCCACTGTTATCACAATAGAGTGGCACTGGCCCTTCAATCTTAGGAATGACTCCTAATTCTATGATAAACTTCTTCATCTAGATACCTTCCTTGGCGGCTTCACTAGCAACGATGTACTCTGTCTTAGTGGTTGAGTCAGCTACTGTCTGTTGCTTGAAACTCTTCCAACTCACTGCCCACCATTTAGGGTCAACACATATCCTGATATTGACTTGCTATCATTTGGATCAGATTGAAAACTAGAATCTATATATCCCTCTAGTTTTAGCTCTGATCCTACTCCGTATATGAGAAAAATATTTTTAGTCTTTCTTAGGTACTTCAAAATATTTTTTATAGCTTTTCAATGATCCTCCCCTAGATCAGCCTGAAATCTACTAGCTACACTTAAACCATAAGCTACATCAGGCCTGGTATATAGCATAGC